>JANAVB010030935.1:0-44703 GCA_029216955.1 Iris pallida
GAAACCATCAATATCTAGACAGCCATGACCGTATAGCGGTGTGGATCCTATTCCGTTATACGTAGGGCTATGTCTGCCCCGCTCTCCAGTATTCTGGTTCTGGGGCGTGACATGGTTTAAGTGGTGGCCCATGCAGGTCTTGTTAATCAAGATGTGTGAGGGTTTACCGAATAGATGTCTCGATCGGTACTCGCCCTTGATCTCTGCTCGTATCTCTTGATTCCTGAAATTCTTGTCCTGATCACTGCTTGTAATTATTGATCTGTCCTGGTCCTTCCTTATTGTTCCCATGTCGTTCTTCAGCGGCATTGAACCTGGACCTGCTGATCAGCAAGGCGGATTACCTCCCGTAGACCAGCAGCAACCAGAAGATCAGGCCCAGCACTCAGGGCAGCCCGAGTCGTACCTACTGGAGGAGAGCCGCCAGTTCAGCCAGTCCAGCCTGCAGATCCTGATGATGGCACTTTGGTGGGTCTCATCAGATCATTGTTAGCTTCCCAAGATCGTAGAGGCGATGCCTTGCACCAGGCAGTGGAAGATGCTCTGAATAGAAGTGGTCCTCGAGGGAACAGTACGGTCAACAGTTTCAAGCGTCTGAACCCCCCTTCTTCGATGGCAGCGAGGATGCCATTGCTGCCGATGCTTGGCTAGAGGATATAGAGGTGATTCTCGAAGCCGCGAAGACTCCAGAAGACGAGATGGTGGCTGTGGTGCGCCTACAGTTATTGGATCTAGCCCGCAGTTGGTGGGCCGCACAAGCAGTGGGATTGGCAACACCGTCTCCTGGACAGTGTTCAGCGAGAAGTTCCAGATTATGTATTATGATGCAGTGGCTCGATATGACTTGCAGACCAGGTTCAGTAATCTTAAGCAGATGGGGAGGACGGTCGACGAATATACGGCCGAGTTTTTCCGACTCAGTCGGTTTGCTCCCACCTTGGTGGCGACCGAGTTTGATAGGGCCCAGCGGTTCCAGCAGGGGCTCCACTTGGAAATCTTATTGGCAGTAGAACAGTTCGAGCATCAGACCTATGATGCGGTGTTACGAGCAGCAAGGAGGCACGAGTATACCTCCCAGAGAATAGTGGACAGGACCGGTGGTCGGAAGCGGTCCATAGTCAAATGAATCAGTCTTCAGCCCCAGCCCGGCAGCCAGGACTTTAACTATTGGAGCTCCGAGGCGAGCAGCTTCAGTTACGTCGGTCCAGCACTCAACCCCGACGTACTCTCCGCAGAAACAGAAGCAAGCGCAGTCTTCCGCCGTGGGCTGTTCTTATTGTGGAAAGCCTGGACACGTGGTAGCAGAGTGTCGCAAGGCGTTGGGATTGTGTTTATTGTGTGGAGCACCGGACCATAGGGTGGGGTCCTGCCATTTCAGAGTTGATTCAGCATCGACAGTATCTAGTCCCTCGGTTGGGGGACCAGCACCAGCACCAGCTCCAGTTCACCAGCAACAGCAATTTCCGTTCCCGAGGCCCTTGTCGACTCAGGCCCAGACTTTTCAGCAACAGGACCCGTGGCAGTTTGCCCTAGCCCAGGCTCAGGTTCAGAATCGGCCGAGAGGTATATGTGTCCTCTCATCTTGTTTTTCTACCGTCATTATGCGAGGTGCATGACGTATTTTATGTATCCTAATTACAACGGTACATTCCGGACCCGAGCCATATCCTAGGTCATTCGAAACTGGTTATTGGTACCAACCTTTCGTATGAGGATAGGCCCGTGTCCATGTTTGACCAAAGAGAGAGACTCGAGCGCAAGACTATCAGTTCAGTCCGTGTTGCTTAGAGTCATCCCTCTTTGGGAGAGTCAAACTTGGGAGCATGAGGATGATATTTGATTAGGTCATCCCGGCTGGTTTGACTCGTAAGGTGTAATATCTTCCTTATGCCTTACGCTTCGAATCCTTGCTTGCATAAATGATTGTATGATTGATGGTAGTGGTAGATTGCCTATGATAGAATAGCTTTCCCTTACATCTCTAGCCTCTTGATTAAATTCCGAGGACGGAATTCTTTTAAGGTGGGTAGGATGTAATGTCACAAATTCGTGATACGTATTTAGTGTACGTATACGTGTTTTGGACCCATATTTATTTATTCATGGTTAGTTGTCTTGGTTTATTTGTATTGGCTTGGTTTTATTGTCATTGATAGTTTAATTACTTTTAAAGATTCATTGGTTTATTTGGGCTTGGTTTATTCCTGGGTTGGTTCGGCTTGGTTCGGTTGGGATGCTCTTGGTTCATCATGAACCAAGGGGTGAACCCCCTACCTACCACCACCACTCATATTTATTACCTATCCTTCTTTCTCTCTCTCTTCAATCATCTTCTTCTTCCTCATTTACTTCCTTACCTACCAAAGAGAGGGAGAGAGAGATCTAGGCAAGTGCATCTTGCTTCCACAAGAGAGCTCATTTTTATTGTTCTATTAGCTTCTCCTCATGTTTCTAAGACACATTAGAACTTATTATTTCCATTTTGAGGCTTTAATTCTTGTAGATCTAGAGTTTTGCTATTTTCGGATTTTTGGTGTTTTGATCTATTAAACTTCCTTGTTTCAAGTTTTGATGGTTCCATGTTTTAGAGAATTTCATTCTACCCAATTTTGACCTTTGGAAGTTGGATTCGGACTTGTTTTGACCAAGATTTGGACAATTGAAGCTTAGATTCAACTTTAGAGTTCTTGCTGTTCTTGCCATTTGGAGAAGACAGTGAACAGTGAGCTAGCTTTTTAGCTTACGCCACTGAGCTGTATGCTGCTCTTTAGCGAGCGTACGCTGACTTGTGTACGCTGCTCTTTAGCGAGCGTACGCTAGTCTTGATACGCTGCCTGTTGGCAGCGTGTCTTGAGCGTACGCTAGCTTGAGCGTACGCGTGCCTTGGTACGCTAGCTTAAGCGAGCAAGGCGTACGCTGGCCCCTTTCGTACGCTAGCTTGAGCGTACGCTAGCTTGAGCGTACGCTAGCTTGAGCGTACGCTGACCTGTAGCTTGAGCGTGCCCTTGTGTACGCTGACCCTTGCGTACGCTTCCCATTGGAAGTGTATGGATCCTTTGGTACGCAGACCTGAGCGTACGCTAGCCTGAGCGTAGCCTGGCTTGAGCATAGCCTGATTACCCTTGATCTTCTATAGCCCTGTAATTGATATTTATTAGATATTTAACGTCCATTTTATATCCTTACGCCTTTTGTTATGAACTTGATAATCACGAATTTACTTGATATGTTTGGAATTGATAATTGAGCATGACGTGATAGTGACCCGTAGTGGTGCACTCCTGACATAATAGCCTGACATGACCTGATAGTGGCCCGTCGTGGTGCACTCCTGACAAAGTACACTTCGCATGATAACCTGACATGATTATCTCGAATAGCTGTTGCGACGGCTACCTGACATGACATGACTGGTATAAGTAACCTGGACACCGTGGGCGATTGTGCTTGTACAAATGATCCAGTCCTGTCTTGCATCATGTCTAGAAGGGGACTCCTGAGTACCACGGTCAGGAGTACCTACTGAAATGGACTAAGGTTAATGACTAGTATAATTTATTAGATATGAAAAGATGTTCCCCAGTTACAGGCGATCCCGTTATGCCGGCCGCAAATGTTTGGACTTGTAGCCTGCCGACGAGTAGGGCACATTTCCAGCCCACTGTCATGTGGGGCACTCTTGATTGTCACTTAAAATGATTGAACTCTCTAAATTGTCACTATAATGATTGCCTGGATAACCTGGATAGCTGCAGGGCCTGTGACTACTTGGAGCATCTCATTGCATCTTGCTAGTAACTAGGATTGTGATAACCCTAGTTAGTTAATGTAGAAAGCCATAGGCAATGATTGGCCGTGATTGATTGGATGGAGTCTAGTCCAGTATGGTATTGTCTAGAATTGATTGATTGCAAGATTGTACCAGAATGATTGAATTATTGTCACTCCAGATTGTCACTATAATGATTGTCACTCCAGATTGTCACTATAATGATTGTCACTCCAGATTGTCACTATAATGATTGTCACTCCAGATTGTTACTTGACCTGATTTCTTATATTTATCTTGCCGATAAATGGTGAGAGAAACCAAGTTCCGTTCAGACGAAGGGTTACAACCCCGGTCCTTGTTTGGTTTACGGGTTGTAACCTAGCTATCTGAATAGTCCCATGGTTATCTCATCGTATATCATCCTGGCATGCTTTTCCATATGTCCTGCCTTTTAGTGATCTATGCAAGATTGTCTTTTATAATTACCTACCATGTTTTTTCTTAAATTACTGTCTCTTATTATGTAATATTTATTGTGCTAATTTGCTGGCTTTAGTTCTTAAGTGAAGCCTCCTTTGTGGCACTTGTTCTTTCTGGGGTCTGACCCAGCTGGTTTTGTATGGCCAGATACCGGAGCAGCACCAAAGGATCTTCCTGCTTTCCAGCCCGATGGTGGTCACCAGGCGTAACCAGGGCATCGAGTGGGTTTCTTTTGTTCTCCCACTGTAATATTGTAAATTATTCTTTTGAAGCATTTAGCCGACGAGCAAGTGTTAGCTCGATTGTACTTACTTACTGTCTGCCTACGGGCTGTAACATGATTGACAAGCCCGGGGGTTGATCATGTATGACTGAACTCTTGCTAGTCCTCACATTTTGTAACGACTAGCTTCATGATCATCTGGATATGTAATGTTTGGGACGCCTTACAATTGTATTTGGAGATCTGATATCTTGTGATTATTATTAGTTGGTTGAGATTGAGACAATAGGCTATTTTATGACCTTAAGAGACTGATGGATTGTAGTAAAACCCTCACATATCTAGACAGCCGTGACCGTATAGCGGTGTGGATCCCATTTCGTTATACGTAGCTGGCTATGTCTGCCCCCGCTCCAGTATTCTGGTTCTGGGGCGTGACAGTGATGGTGGAGATGATGGTTGGTGATGGTGATCTAATGAAGATGAAGAGGAGGAGGTGGCGCTCGGCCTGCTGGCCAGGGTGGCCGGCGGCGAGGCTGGACTGAGCTCGGCCAGCTTTGGGCTCGGGCATGGGAGGATCTCGGGTGAGCTATTGTGTAGTAGTGGTGGTGTTTAATGATTTGAAGAATTTAGGAAGAGAGAGGGAGAGTGAGAGTGAATAATTAATAAGAGAGGAAGAGAGAGAAAAAGAGCCATTCCTAGAAGTTAGGGCCGGCTGTGAATGAGAGGGTGGGGGAAAATTTGTATATAGGAATGAATGGATAGGATTAATAAGAAAATCCAAGGGCTAGGATTTAAATCCAAGGGCTAGGATTTAAATGTAGGAAAAAATAGGTTATTCCTATGGTGATTTCAATAATAAAATTCTCATCGAATATTAAAATAGGTAGACAAGGTATTCAATATTATTTTTGGACGAGGGAAGTGGTGATGGTGATAGAGAGTAACATGGAGCTGGGGTTGGGTTCAGTCGAGGGGTTGGATCAAAACCGAACATTGCATAATAATCAAATTAAAATAAGTGTTGATAATCTTGGGTAAATAAGTAGCATGTGGGAATTCCAATAAATGGGACACAAGTGTCATGCGGGTAGTAGGCTCAATGTGGGCCATGTCCATATTTGGGACTTACAAGTTTTGGTCGATAGGGTACCCACAATCAAGTTGGAAAATGAATGTGACACCGTGGGGTGAAATAAAATCGGATCACGTGTCAAAAAGTTGTGTAAAGCAATTGGAGCACAAATGGTGTGTCTGAGTGGGTCACGAAGGTCATGGGTGAAAAGCGTCTCGAGTAGATCATGCATGATAAGTTGGTTTCAAAAAAATGACTGGTCTGGTGCTCCCAATTCAAAAGTCACGGTAACGTGCTAATAATGATCAAGAAAAAGAGTAGAAAAATTAATTAATGATCAAATGGTCTAATTCGACCCGAAGTTGTGCGAAGCAAAAAGAGCATAAGGGAACAAGTTTGAGTGGGACACTATATACCAAAATAAAGGTAATCCTGTCCACTACAAAACTCGTGAAGAAGGTTTCCAGAGTTGAACATCCCTGACACTCCAAATATCAAAGGCACGGAAAAGTACACTTAAAGATAATAAACAGAATAATTTATTTTTTGAAATTAAATCAAGCAGAAAATTAAAAAAAATCAATCCAAAATTCAGGGTGCTCAATCCTACCCACCTTATAAAAATTTTATCCTCGAAATTAAAATGTTCATACTCCATCTAGGTCAAACCCCCACAATCAAGTCCCAGAACTTAAACAAATCATACCATCAAAAAGGACGGCACACAGGATCATGGAATATGGTGGCAGTGAAAGTTCATCTCGGTAAACTAGTCATGCTAACCGAAACGGTCATAGGGTATCAAAACACACAAGCAATCTAGGGTGCTAAACTAGAAAAGTTACAGAAATAACAAATCATCAAAACTGTAAGGCAGTCTACCTTCCTACATGAAAACTGGTATCATCAAAAAAGATAACTACCCATTATCTATAAAGGGGTACTATTCAAAAAAAAAAAAAATCAAAATCAAAAGTTAAAGAATGAAAGTCAATTGCATGACAATCCAATCACAATATATATTATGAATATTTAGTCTCGATACGATCTAAGTTGATCAAATTGGGGAAATCAAGATTTGGACAATATGGAGGACAGGTTCAACAAAGTCTGAGAATGAGCATACAAGGATGGAGATTCAGGTCAAAATCAAATTTAATTCAATTGAGTACAACCCAAGATATTAATATGATAGAAAAGATAATCGAAGTCGATTTGGTCGTGATTAAGGAAACTAGGATTCAATGATATTGAAAAACCTTTTAGGGAACGAGAAAGGATTTCATAAGAAGTCAAGTTAATCATCTCTCTCTAATACCATCAAGTTATCATTTGCCAATCATATTTCTATCTCACAAGTCCCAATATAAAAAAACCGTTATATGACTACCCTCAAAATTTTTATAACTTCAGTCGTCAACCCTTTACCACGATCACCATAGACAAAATTCCAAACTTCTAAAACATTTCCCACGAAGCATACCCCTCTTATTTAGGTATCAACACTTATTCATTTAATCAAAATTTCAAATTCCTTCACCTCGTCCTAATTTAGATATGAAACCTCTAAATCCAGTTTATGAAATCCTTGAACTTGTTTAATTCAAGTCTCGTATTTATTCAACCCTAATACCACTATGTCATACAAATTTATTCTATTATAAATCAACCTTCATATTTCTTCAACGTTCACCTTCAAATATTAACATTTGAATTCTACAATTTTTCCCCAATCATCTAAATAATTTTCTATAACTTAAAATCCTTGTGTTCATTCTGTCTCTAGTCGCCCTCTTACAATATCTAGTTCAATTTTACAAAATCATCGAATACAATTAAATTCTCTTTTCCATTACAAATTTATACATAGTCTTAGAGTAGAAGTTTCCAAGAATCAATAACCAAGATTTTCTAAGTTCTCAAAACTAGGTTGACCTCTAATATCCTCATTATTTTTTTTTAAACACATCCATGAATTACTCATAACCAGAATTTTCTGCAATTGTTTCTAAATTGATAACATTTATCTCTCGATTCCATTCTAAACCTTTACCACATCTCCATCTCGAATTTTTCATATTTGACATCCAACATTCTGATTCCTACAAAATCATCATATGATAACCAATTACGTCATTTTCGAATTAGATAATTTATGTTATTTCCTCAACATGTCTCAGGCAAATGATATAAAGATTCAAGGGTTTCAAGGTATAGCTGACAGAATTAGATACGAGACAGAGAATTGATGTAATCAGGACAGTTATATAAGACAAGGAATGATGGTAATAAAATATTGGCAGGAAGAGAATGATAATAGCATCGTTCTGCTTTTCTGTTTAAAAGAGGGAACCATTTTGAAACCAGAGCTATAATATCAAATCCAAGATAAGGTCTAGCAAAATTATCGATTTATTGTATTAAGAAGAAATTCATAGTAAGAAGTTACACAAAGGTTTATAAAATAGCTAAAGCTACTCCCAAGTTAAAATATGAGAAGCAAAACAAAACAAAATAATAATAATTCCTTTTTTTTGAAGGACTGAAACAAAAGTAGAGAAAACATGTTCGAAAACATTTAAGGTACAATCTGATAATCATATGCATCTATCCAAAATTATGGTACTCTAAATCCTCGTCATAGTAGTAAGCAAGGCTACGATAATCACAGAGTCCTCGACTTAGGCACATACCTCTAGAATTATGGTATTTAACATTTTTACAATATCGCTAGCTTGGCTGTGAAAACCTTAAATTCTCACATCCGAGAAATATATCCAAAATCAAACTATATGTCCTCACCATGCTGGCTAATGTGACTATAGAAGACGATTCCATAACTTAGATGACCTAGCCCATATAATTTCATCTTAACAAAAATTAAATTAAATCAACAATGGATACCCAAAAATCAAATTTATCAACGAACATCAAGATTCAAAAATGAACAAAATCCTTCAAATCATATAAATACAAACTCGGATGCAACAAAACATCAAGATTCAAAACTCAACAATCATCATCAAAATCATAAATACAAACTCAAATTCAACAATAATCCATCAAAATCAAGTTTAACAATAGAAAGTAAAGGTAAATCAAATCAAGGGAAGAAGAGTTTTCAAATCAAAGTTAAAATAAGATTCTCAAGGGTCGTCCCAGGAATCTCTCAAGGGATCCTAACTGTGATTGAGTACCTTCAAAAATATTTCTATTCCTACTATAGGCTGTAGTGGTACTCTAGTTCAAATACTACACAAACTCGACCTGCATGGGCCACCACTAAAAACGTGTCACGACCCGCACCCTAGAGTAAGGGCACGAGACGTGGGTACGTCCAGCCTACGCCGCAGTGTCGACGGTAGAACGCTGTCCTAGGTCTCATGCATCTAGCAGTATAAGGCTAAGCAGTTTATACTCCCCGAATGGAGGTGACATAGCAGAATGTAAACTCAATCACGTCCAAGGTAGAGCATAATGGAAGATAGATAAAACATAAAATCCACAAAAAGATACATCAGATAGAAGTCTAAGTGTCTAAGATACAAACCCAGAACATCTCAAATCTCAAATACAGAAATCCATAAATACAACTCAAGACAACTGAAAATAAGCTATAAGCAAAACCCTAGCTATCTATACAACCTCTACTGTGTCTCCTCTAGGCTAGCAGGCAACCTCCAGGCTATCTGTAAAATTTATCAACAGGTCCAGTCAGGACAGGAGCGAACAGTACATCTCAACAGATCATAGCAGGTTAGAAAATATAATCATGCAGTAAAGTAAGATACATGAACTGAAGAAATACAGTATGTAAACAGAGAGAGAACTGTAATAGAAATATCTACTATACATAGAGAGCTAACAGTGGCTAGTGAGTCAGAGTACAATATAGACATGTAAATGACATAGGATGATTCTGATGCTACACTATGGAATGATTCTGATGCTACACTACTTGGATATAATTCACATGTCTACTTCTACTCCCCCGTACCCCCAATCAATACACAAGGATCCATCCAGATTATGTTATGATTCATGCAACGGCCCTCGAAGGGTGGTACATAATAGTCCCATAAATAGGGATTCTAGGAAGCCCAATAAATGAGAGGATTCAAGGAAGACTCTGTGATCATGAGAGTACATGTCACAAGTGATTCAATTAACCATGAAGCATAGTGATACACCATGTAAGTGAAACGCATAGAACATGAAGTATCCGATGCTCCCTAAGGGGATAACATCTCAAGAAGGGATCCATATAGTACTAATCCGTGTGACCAACGTGACAGTATCAAGTAAAGTAATTTAAAGCAGGAAAATAATTCTAAGTAGGATATAAAATGATCAGTGAATGTACTCGCCTGATAACCTGAACAACTGATAGGTATAGGGGTCCAACTGAAGCCACAGAGTCCTATTTAAAGCAACACAGGTTACAAGGTGTTCAAGTTGTAATAAATAAATCTCTACAAGCAATCTATATTATCCTAGGTTCTTCTAAGTCAAATCAACTCTAGGTCAACTCCGGTCAACAATCTAGTCAAACTAGGTCAAGTTTTGACTTACAGTTGACTTTGGTCAACTGGTCAACTCTGGTCAACAGGGTCAATTCTAGTCTAATTATTAAAGATATAAAGTGTACTTCGTTATTCGTACGTCGAAACTTACGATACGTAAATCGAGATAAGATAATTAACGGTAAAGTTAATAATCTTATTTATAGTAATCCATGTGTCCGTCTTGCCAATTTCAGCGATGTGAGATCACTGGAATTGACTGATCTCAGTTCCGTTGTACTAATCCCGAAATACGAATATTATAAAAATTAATTATACTAAAAGGTGATACATAGAGAAATTATCTACAAACATTATCGGATGATGAAATAAACATCGCCAATGTGTCCAGAATGGTCCAATTAGCTAAGATAGCCTACCCATCGGTCCAATTTGGATACAGGGGCAAAAAGGTAATTTTGGGTCAAAACAGTATCCGTGTCTGAGCCGTTTTGTACCAAAAATGTACAAAAAATAAGTCTACAAAACATAACAAATTATATGTCTACAAAACCAGAATGACGATACGAACCCAACGGTATATCAAGAATTGGATTCCGTTGACCCGATCTCAATTTTGTCCGTTGACCAGAACATTAGAATTCCGATTTTGCACGAAAATGCATGCCGAAGCCAATGTTCTCAAAACTCAGCAAACTACATATCAACGAGTCCAGAATGACGATACAAACTCAACGGTATATTCGGAATTGGATTTCGATGAGCCGATCTCAAAATGACCTGTTGACCCAGATATTAATATCCGACTTGCACCGAAATGCGTGCCGGATCCCACAAGTCCAGAATGACGATACAAACTCAACGGTATATCCGAAATTGGATTCTGATGAGCCGACATCAAAAAGTCCCGTTGACCCGGACTGTGGGACCTACTTTGCACCGAAATGCATGCCAGGGCCCACGTCCTCCAAATCTAACAAATTTTATACGAAAACATGCCAGAACGACGCCACGAGTCTACTGGTGGTGTCAGAAATGAAATTTGGAGTCCCGTGTTCAAAAATAGAATTTTATAAGTTAAAAATTATGAATTCGGATGGCCAACTTTGGCATCGAATTCAACCAATCAAACAAGCTCACAATGAAACAAAACTGGAGAGGTAGTAAGAGGGTTATAACAGCTTCGCACAGGAACTGGTAGCACGCCAAATGGAGCTGTGGTGGAGGAGGTACAAGCTGACGAAGTTGGCTCCGTAAAACTGTCCAAAATTAATACAATTTAAACGGTCAACTTGGTGGCCGGTTTTGATGTATCAAACGATAAAATTAACGTACAAAAATTGACAGAAGTGAAGGTGGATATATCAAGATTGTGACGGAGCAAAGAAATCGTCGATCCAACGGTCAAATTTCTCAAAAATTGCGTACGAAGTTGCTGCGACGGGACACCAAAACGGACTTGATTCCGCGTGCGTCACGGCAGAAATTCGTGTGAAATGCACGAATCGTCTATACATCGCACTGGGGACGAGGGCGAACACCTCAGGGAGGTCGTTCGAAGGGGCGCCCAGCCTAGGAGGCTCGGCCACGGCGGCGTTGCGGCCGGCGGCGGCGCTGTACACACGCGCCAGGGGGTGTTCCGACCGCCTGTGCAACCGCTGCTGTGGTTGTGCTGCTGCTACTGATGCGGTTGCACGGCCAGCCACGGCACGACGGCAGTACGGTGGGGCAGTAGGACGTCCGGGGGTGGCTCGTGGTGGTGTTGGTAGTGGTGGTTCGGTGGTTGAAGGTGGGGGAAGCTCGGTGATGGTGGAGATGATGGTTGGTGATGGTGATCTAATGAAGATAAAGAGGAGGAGGTGGTGCTCGGCCTGCTGGCCAGGGTGGCCGACAGTGAGGCTGGGCTGAGCTCGGCCAGCTTTAGGCTCGGGCATGGAAGAAGCTCGGGTGAGCTGCTGTGTAGTGGTGGTGGTTGTTTAATGATTTGAAGAATTTAGGAAGAGAGAGGGAGAGTGAGAGTGAATAAATAATGAGAGAGAAAGAGAGAGAAAAAGAGCCATTCCTAGAAGTTAGGGCTGGCTGTGAATGAAAGGGTGGGGAAAAATTTGTATGTAGGAATGAATGGATAGGATTAATAGGAAAATCCAAGGGCTAGGATTTAAATGTAGGAAAAATAGGTTATTCTTGTGGGGATTTCAATAATAAAATTCTCATCGAATATTAAAATAGGTAGACAGGGTATTAAATATTATTTTTGGACGAGAGAAGTGAGGGTGATGGTGATAGAGAGTAACATGGAGCTGGGGTTGGGTTCAGTCGAGCCGAGTTGGATCAAAACCAGACATGGCACAATAATCAAATTAAAATAGGTTTTGATAATCATGGGTAAATAAGTAGCATGTGGGGATTCCAATAAATAGGACACAAGTGTCATGCGGATAGTAGGCTCAATGTGGGCCATGTCTATATTTGGGGCTTACAAGTTTTGGTCGACAGGGTACCCACAAATAAAGTTGGAAAATGAATATGACACCGTGGGGTGAAATAAAATTGGGTCACATGTCAGAAAAGTTATGTGAAGCAATTAGAGCACAAATGGTGTGTCTGAGTGGGACACGAAGGTCATGGGTGAAGAGCGTCTCGAGTAGATCATGCATGATAAGTTGGTTTCAAAAAAATGACTGGTCTGGTGCTTCCAATTCAAAAGTCACGGTAACGTGCTAATAATGATCAAGGAAAATAGTGAGAAAATTAATTAATGATCAAATAGTCTAATTCGACCCGAAGTTGTGTGAAGCAAAAAGAGCACAAGGGAACAAGTTTGAGTGGGACACTATATACCAAAATAAAGGTAATCTTGTCCACTACAAAACTCGTGAAGAAGGTTTCCAGAGTTGAAAATCCCTGACACTCCAAATATCACAGGCACGGGAAAGTACACTTAAAGATAATAAACAGAATAATTTATTTTTTTGAAATTAAATAAAGCAGAAAAATTAAAAAAAATCAACCCAAAATTCAGGGTGCTCACAGCCACCGCCAGCACCACGTCTGCCCTCATGCCGAGTATGAGTCTCCCACTACTATGGATAGCCAATCTTGGCAAAGCAAGATGCAACATCATGACCTATTTTCATGCAATGAGTACAGATCATACCTGATTTGTCCCTAGAATCGGAGGTTCGACTACTAGAAGTAGTAGAAAGACGAGGTGAAGTCTTGATAGTCAGTGCCAACACCTCCTCAGTAGTGGATTGGACCTAAGATTTTTGCATATCCTCCTCCTTACGGACTGCCTGGTATGCCCGATCTAAACTTGGCTGAGGATCTTGAGCCAGAAGATTAGATCGGGTATGACCATATAACTCAGCATACATAAAGTCTTGAAAGTGGTCTTCATCCCTCATAGCCTGTAGCTTTGCAGCAAGTACACCACAGGAACAAGAAGACAATGGAAAATAAGCAGCTTGTTCATCCCACAAAGACTGCAAATTTTTAAAGTAGGTTTCCACTACATCGAAGCCGTTTGTTTACACTGAGCCAAAGCCACCTTAATTTGTTGCTTCCGAGTGCCATTGCTAACAACAAATCTTTTCTCCAACAAGTTCCACAATGGATAAACCTCCTCAGAGTACGGCAAAGATTTCTTCAGAGACGGATCAATGGTATTAAGAACCCATTGAACCAATAGCGCTTGCACACATCTCCAATCAAGCAATTTAATAGCATCATTAATAGGTTTGATTTCAGTACCTTCCAGAAAAATGATCTTTCGCCTAGAGATCAGGGAGAGACGTATCGACCGAGACCACTCAGCATAGTTCGGTCCATGGAAAACAATAGGATAACGATATTTTCTGGTTGATCATCAGAACTCAAAAAATATGGATCCTTAGGATTAGGATAATTTGGGTTGTGTGCACCGCCACCACCAGTAGCGATGGAGTAGCTGGACGCAACATCATCTGCCATCGCGGATGTCGGGTGTACAAAATAAAGTACAACTCTGCCGAATCTGCCGCTGATGGACGGGGTCGGCGACGAATCGGCCGCTGCTGGACAGGGTTTACGGCGAACCTGCCGCGATCAGGGGCATCGGATCAGGCGCATAGGGGTGAGCGGCACGGATGTCGGGTGTACAAAATAAGTACAACTTCCGGCCGCTGCAGGACAGGGTTCACGGTGAACCTGCCGCGATCAGGGGCGCCGGATCTAGCACGTAGGGGCGAGCGGCGCGGATGTCGGGTGTACAAAATAAGTATAACTCCGATGAAGCGGTCGCTGCTGGACAGGGTTGGGTTCCGCAGGTAAGGGCTGGGCAGTCGGAGCCGGGCCTGGTGGAGTCGGGCGTCGGTGCAGTCGGGTGCCGGGTCGGTGGAGTCTTCTGCGGGTAAAGGCTGAACAGTCGGAGCCGACTGTTGGGCAGTCGGGCGCTGGCGAAGTTGGGCGCCGGTACAGTCGGGCGCCGGTGGAGTCTTTCGCGCCGGATGCAGTCGTGCGCCGGGTCGATGGAGTCGGGCGCCGGGCCGGTGGATCGGGCGGATGAACCGGAGGGATGAGCCGACTGTTCGACAGTCGGAGTCGTTGCAGTCGGGCGTCGGGCCGGTGTAGTCGTACGATCAGGCGCGCGGTGGGCGGCGCGGTCAGGCGCAGTTGGGCGCGGTAAGGAAGATGGCGGCTAGGATTTTTCGGGAGATGGCGGCTAGAGTTTTTCGGGAGGCTCTGATACCATGTAGGAAATAATAATACCTTGTTCTTATTGATGGGGACTGGTTACAATATATATTGTCTACACAATTGGGCTTATGGGCCAGATTTACATTAGGTACAATATGTAATCTAACACGCCGATACCAATACTTATAGGAATAGTCAAGACTCTGATACCGATACTGTGATTTCATTCAATTTATAAACTACTAAAAATAATATAAAATTATGCATAAATATGTAAAATATTTTTTTTCTAACTTTTAATAATTTATTAATAATTATTTTTTTGTTACCAAAAAAATATAATATTATCTATACCATCGAGCCCGAAGCTCATAAGAAGCGTCTGGTACCATTAGTAAAACCTTGGTTGCGAGTCAGGCTGGACCAAACATGCACCCAGGTCTGTGTAAATTTCAGATTCAAACCTGGATAGCATAGAACATCAAAAAAAAAAAAACTAAAACTGGATAGCATAGCACATCATTGTTCCTGAGCTATCAATGGCTAAGATGAGTACGCAGAGCTTATTTTCCTACATTATTTTCGTCATTGCACATTAGAATAGCACACCTTTGGTTAATTCAATATTGTAAGTGCTTAGAGAACAAGCTCTCAATAGAAGAAAAGAATAGTAAACTCATATCCTACACGACATTTCAAAATTAACATGAGATAGATGAAAGAACAACTTAACTATTACATTGCAATGTAGTAGCTCGGCATAACTATATAAACTAGCAACATAATTCCGTCCAAAACCGTTGTCATTGTGAACTACCATGAATAGAAAATCTCTCAATCTTTCAGCAGCCCTTATATCCTCCTGTATCTGTGGGAGTAGGATAGGATTCCCAACCTATGTGAAGAATATCTCGGAATACGAGGAGTATCATTCACGTGTCGGAGAGATTCGGAGAGTTGAAGGCGAAATTCTGTGAAGGCCAGATCGAATTCGGTCCAACCTGAGTAGTTCGGTCCGAACTCTATCATATCCCAAGGCCTAATTGTTGACTGAATTTGATCCGAGTTCGGTCAGACTGACCAAATTGGTCAGAATGCCGGTTTGTCAGACTAAACCCGAGTCTGGATATTTTATATGCACCATTGGATCCCATCAAAGGTCCAGATTTGCTGCAGTTTATAGGAATATATATATAGGTATCTTCTAACCGTAAAAACTTGTATAAAATTATCTACCAGAGATAGAGATAAAGGCTTTACAACTTTTGGAGATAGAAAGAGAGATTGACGGCTAATTGAAGGAGAGATTGTATTGGGTAATTCATCTTGTTGTCTCTTATTCTTCGGAGTCTGTAATGTATTTTTATCGTCCAAGTAGTTGTGATGATCCTGTTGGATCGGTGAGAAGTTTGTAAGGAGTCTGTCTTTTCTTATTCCATTAATGAAAATATTTCAGGGTTGGACTCTGAACGTCGTGTAGTTTTTTTCTCAACGGTTTTTCACACAAAATTTTTTGTGTTTGCGTTTTGGCTCATGTACAAGATAATTTTTTTTGGCATATTTTTTCGGTTCACTCGAAGTCTATTTGGTTTGAGGAATGATTTTTTTTGCTTCATTTCCAACAGAGTGGTATCAGAGTCATGTTGGTTCTGCTAATACCAACATAGTAGTTTCAGAGCTTTGGGTTCAAAGTATCAGATGTCAAAGTTAACGGTCAAGTCAATGAGAGGAGATGGCCACGAAGTCGGAGCGTATGGTAAACCTAAATAGTTCCAAATACCACTATTGGCAGAGCAAGATGAATGATCTGTTGTTCATCATAAAGCTGCATCTTTTAGTATTGTTTCCAAGAAGCCCAGTAAGAAATTCGATGATGACTAGAAGTTCAAGCATATATATGTATGCGGGTAAATCAGACTGTTCGTTGACAAAATTATGTACAAACATATCGCTAATATTAAGCATACATGAATAATTTAAGAGAAGCTGGAATCCTTGTACGAGAATTAGATTGGGGTAAACAAGTTGTTCCTGATCCAACAGATTATGGGTCTGAGGTACAAGGATGGTACGTCCATTACGAATTACATAAGTGAGTTTTAAGGCATGGTTGACCGGTTACCCTCTATGGGAGTGAGGTTCGACAACGAATTCAGGGACTGTGATTATTTTGTATGTTGCCAGACTTATGGAAGAACGTATGAGTGTCCATGATCGCTTCTCCTCCAGAAGACGTAGTTAGTTTGGAGTTTGCAAAAAAATGGACTATTAAATAAAGAGATGCGAAGAAAATCTCAGCGCACCTCATCTACATCAAATTCAGAGACGCTTGTTTCAAAGAGCCAAGGGTCGGTACGAGAACTACGAGTGCTATCATTATGGCAAGAAAGACCACAACATGTGAAACTATTTTTCTTGGAAGAGAAATATGGACTATAATTGGAAGCAGAGTGAGAACACAATAACGGTTGCCTTAGCACATGGAGACGATATGATTATTGTAGTTGATAAGGTAGTGATGAACCTCGCTTGCGATGACAATTCTTGGCTAGTGAACTCAGGGGCTTCAGTGCACTAATCACATAATAGAGCACTGTTTGCTATTTACACAACAAGAAGCTGTGGACGTTGAAGATGGGTAATAAATATGTGTCAAAATTTGTTGTTATTAAAGATGTGTTATTTTAGAACAAAGACGGCTGCAACACTTGTTCTAATAGGTGTTCATTATGTCCCCAATATAAATTTCAACCTGGTGTCAGTTGGAAAGTTAGATTATGAGGATTTCTTCAGTCTTTTTGAAGTTTTGTTAGTAGAAGCTTTATAGAGGTTCGATGGTGATTGCCATAGAAAACAAGAAGTTCGATCTCTATTATATGGAAGGAAGACCATAAGTGTTACGCCCCGACCCGGAATCACCCAAATCATCATCCTCGAAGGGCGTGATGCCGCACGAGCCTGGAGTTACGCTCGTGCAAGACAAGATGACAAGTTCTCAAAATGGTTATCTTAAATTTGATATTAGCAAAGGGAAGAATACAGAGTATACGAAACAATTCTCTTTATTGATAATGAACTAAAATTACAAAGGCTTTCAATAGCCCAACTGATTTTGCCAGATTGGCTACAACACTCAGATTCTCTCTTGCCAGAAAGGGTCTCACCATTCCATACATCATACCTTATATATCTCGGCCGTATGAATCCTATTGCAAGTTCGAACGTTAATGCGATCGCATGCTTCAAACGCTACGGTATCCCATGCCTCTGCGCGATCAAGCGAAGCTTTGTCACGAGCAATCCATTCCCTGCACCCTGCATGAAAGCTGGTAGAGGATCAGTACGTTTGTTCTCGCATGTACTGATGAAAAGACCAACTTTCTAAACCGACATTTGAGTTTTTATGTTCAATCATGCAACTTAGATTATAATCTTGCTATATTCTTCTTAGGGTCGATTTCATGGCTTATTCGAAAGTGGTAAAGCATGTTATTATGGCAAGCATGTTATTCGAATTGAGTAGGCAAGCAAGCAAGCAATCTCGTGTTTGTTTCATGGCACGACTTCTTACCAGCATAGATGCACTCGTCCTTGCACCGATGCAAGGAGAATACGCCCCATTCTTTCTCTGCCATGTTATAACTGCTCTTTATGTAGGATCTATGTGTGCATGATACATACGTGCCAGCACTTTTAACCTATCGTTCCTTAAATATATGAAGGTCGTTGGCGTATTCGTGCCAGAATGGACTAAAGGTGTTTCTTTGTTTTTTTTCTCTCTTTTTTCTTTCTTTTCTTTCTCTTTTCTTTCCTCAAATTGGGTTGCCCGACGCCTCTCGTAGTGGGTTGCTATCCCAATTACAGAGACCTTCTGTTGCATACCATCATTTGCGACTTTTTATATCTCGCTAAGCAGTCGCTAATCGTCTTACGGATGTGCGCCCCTCAAAGATTATATCCCTCCTAGGCCGAACGGTCCCAGTGCCCCAGCGCTTGTACGGGAGATTATCTCAATTTTTTTAAGTCCATTCGACCATGCAACACACTATTATTCAAACAACCAAACATAGTCTTGAGTCCGAGACTCAGACTTTATCATCTCGTATTTCTTCCATTAAGTTTCTATGTTATCACATTTCATACTTCTTTTCAATGTTCAATAGCATCATGCCTCAACTCAATGTTCGTTAACCGAACGACCCGAAGGTCTCGAACACCTTTCGAGGCATCATACCACATCTGACAGTTCCGTCACTTACATGCCACAACTGTTCTCTTTGCAACGAAGCCATCTTTTATGATTCTCGTGCACGTAGGCACGCTTTAACACGATTGTTCTCATTTTTTTGAGTCGTGCATGCGATGCACGCCTCGATACCAT
Organism: Iris pallida; assembly: GCA_029216955.1. Taxonomy (NCBI): domain Eukaryota; kingdom Viridiplantae; phylum Streptophyta; class Magnoliopsida; order Asparagales; family Iridaceae; genus Iris; species Iris pallida. The sequence goes on from JANAVB010030935.1 coordinate 19,132, forward strand.
AATTTTATGTTTTTAGCCTTAATGTAAAATGTTCGTGGCTTACACGCTAGGGCGCTCGCCTTCAAAATCTTTCAATGTGCTATCCTTTCTAACTCGTGCACGAAGGCACTCGTCGAATACAGTTATCCCATATTCTTTTGGCTTGCGCACCGAGGCGCTCGCCTTTGCGATATTCAATGTTCTATAGTGACTCGTACATTTGATACAAGTTTTATTTCAATTGTTCTAACTAGTGTTTGACACACACTATAATTTATCTTCCGATCGGACCACGCCCGTGGCGTCGATAGGTTAACTTAGCATACAACGATACATTCTGACTTAGGTATGAAGGCGTAAAAAGAAGAGTCAGTTCTTCCACCTTAAACCGATACGCCTTGTTGTTTGTCGAGCCGATGCGGCTCGATTTCATATCTTTGTTGTACTACCAAATCTTCTGACTTAGCCATTCGAGCACTTCTTATTTTATCGAACTACTCGATCGATTCCGGCCTACCGTGCCCATGTCCAAGCCCGTTGCGAGGCGGTAATTTGGGTTTTTGTAGACTCGTTGCGAATGAGGCAAAATATCGGCCTCTAATATTTTAGCATAAATAGATAGCCTGTACATGAAACCAACTAAAATTAATACTTGCATCGATTCGAACTTGCGCCTTGGTCGATTCGATTTCTTAGAATCTTCGAGCCGACTCAACGCACTTATCCTTTGGGGCAATGCAGCGCTTTGCATTGATTCAACTCGAGGCATTCTTTGGGGCAATGCAACTCTTTGCATCTACTTAGTTCGATGCATTGCTCGGGACATTGTAACTCTCGTATCGATTCGCATTGATACTTTTTGTTCGGTCAACACGACTCTTTGAGTCAATATCTCAGCGTAATATGTCGTACGGAGCGGGGCATTACAGAATATATCACTCAAAACAAAGTTCGTCCTCGAACCAAAACCAACACTCCGATTAAGTATTTTATAGATCATTTCACGATCTCGTCCCACCAATGTTGTTCAGTTTCACACTATCTTGCAAGCTTTTCATTAACATTTCAAAGTCTTTCCTGCAGCTCAAATTGAATTTTTATACAACTCAATTTGGATCATTACCTTTATTCAAGGCGTCCCAAAGATATATGTATTTCGACCAAGTCCAGTGGTAGCAAATTGGAACAAAGCTGACAAGTAATTTCGATCCTATGCTTGCCATCTCGTACTCCCTATCGGACTTATCTTTAGCAACTATTCTCAAAATTTTATCGCATACATATATTCGATACATACGTGATTCATTTAATAAAGTCACTGCACGCGACGCGATTCAAAATCGTATTTTTTGTTTCGTATGTTTCATATTGACTATCAATCCTATACGTTGCGTCGAGCTGTCGCACATCCGATCGCAACGATCCTTTACAACGCCTTGCATTCAAAGTCGTCGCCCAACTATTTTTGAAGTTTGGCTATGCAACTTATCTCGATACGATTTCCTTTGTTGACTTGCAAATGCATCAACATTCAGGACTACGTCCGCTAGGTTACTTACATAGACACCATGCTTAAATTCTTCCGACGCAACTTTAAATTGACATTGCATAAAGGCCACAATCTATCCGACACAACATTTTATATCGAGAATACGGTGCTTAAAGCAAAAATCACTTTGACTCAAAGTCTCTACGATGCATCTTACGTTCGATTCCTAACAAGTAGGAATTTACTAGCCAATTTTCAACTTATTCGTCTCGCAACATCGAACATAATTTCGATTCACGCAAGCTCAATTGCAAGGTGAATCCAAATCTAACGACATAACTCGTAAGTCATTCTCTTACCACTCGCGCTCGTGCATAGCACGATTTTCAAAATCACCTGGACTTATCATCAACATGCGCCACATTATATTTATTATTGATGCAATTTATAAGCGATATCGTATCGATCATCTTACGGTCTGTAACATTCAATTTGATTTGTCGGTCAAGTCTTCTAGGCTCAGCTGCTCCGAAGCTACGCTCGATAATTGTGGATGAATAACGAAGGGCAGTTTACTATGAACCATGCTATATCTTATTTCAGAGCCAAATCACGTTCTGACGATTTCTATGCGATTATCCAATTTCGGATAAAACTATTTCTATCGGCGCAACTGATGCGCAACTATCCTCCGAGTAAAGTCATGCACTACCGTCGATGATTCTGCAATTCATGAACCATCTACTCGTATTGAATTCGAGTCTATCTACCCACGGTCGACACCCGATATGTTATACGCATCGAAACAATTATTGATAACTTTACAGACTCGCCCTAATCAATCACAAAGTTTACGATCAACCAGTTTGATACTTCCGTATTACTATTCTAAAATCTTGATATCTTAGGCCTGCTCTGTTTTGTGTTCTCACATCGTGCTTACGTTTTCTTGCGTATTAATTTCCAATAGGTCGCATCAATTTCGATAACACGAGGGTCAACTTTGAATCTGCATCAATGTCGACTTTTATTCGTATTGTATACATCCAAGTTCACTACAAACTTTTCCATATGCATCAACTCATTTTCCGTTTTCATCGCATCTCGTTATACTTTGATCGCGTAACCGAGTTACCGATTATCCAACAAAGAACCCTCGAGTTATACGATCACGTCCTCTAAGTTTTTACGTGTTTCAGTTGTACTCAAATGAGTTTCACCGTAACGTAACCAACTATCTCTTAGGTACTATTTACCCGCATCAACCAACTCTTCACCGAAGTCGCACATCGTGCGATCTGATTATAATTTGCCTTGCCCAACATTTCTATCGAGATCGCAAGTCGTGCGATTCGATTTCACTTTGCCTTGCTCAATATTTCTATCGAGATCGCAAGTCGTGCGACTTATTTGTAAGTTCAAAATTTTCCTTTTTCGTCGATTCGATTATTGCTTCAAGGCATAATCATTTTGTTAGTCTCGATCATTCGACCGACTTATAAATTTTTTGCCCGACGTATCATTCATTAATATAAGTACCCGCCCTATCGTTCCAACCGATTATCAAAGAACACTTGCATCAACTTATCGTCATACAAATTTCCAATCGAGTCTCGGTACTCTCATGTCCGTTACGGACAAACCGTCCGCAATTCTCATAACGCGTCGATGCAATTCATCGCACAAGTGGTATATCATGTAGCATTCAGAATCGAGTCATCCATCGCATACGTGGTATGGCATATACCACTCAGAAATTAAGTCATTTTCCTCGTATCGTACTCGGTAGGAACCAACAGCCTCTTCCGACCAACGACTTTTGCAGTGATCGTGCTTGATCTCAACTGTAACTTTGATTAATCAAAATCTGACACAATTCGGCTAATGTCTACATTCGCCAATATAAGTTCAAGTTTGGTGTACTTTCGAAAGATTCGTTTCTATCGATTTATGATTTCAGCTCCACCCGTTGCACAGCATGCAACGATTTATTTCCAATATCCGTTGTACTCCGTGCAGAGATTACTCTGACATGCATTGCACCACATGTAATAATTTACTTCCGACATGCATTGCACATCGTACAATGACTTATTTTCGACAATTATTGTACCTCGTGCAACGATTTATTTTTGACATCTGTTGTACCTCGTACAATAATTTATTCTCGACATTCAAAGTCAATGCTCAAATCCGTTCAACACATTTGATATTGACTTATCACTTTCATTGCAACACATATTCACAGTCAACACGTTGCACTTCCTGCAACGCATTATTTAAGTTTCCGTATTGGTGCAACCAATATTCACAACATATTATACTTCATGCATCGTTTCATTTCTCATTCAACATGTTACATTGCAACAACAACATCTCAAATCGTATTTCACAGTTTGTTGCACTTGTAGCAACTAATATTTTACGGCTCGTTGCATTCAATGCAACGAAATATTCTACGACTTTCTCCGCAACATCATGTAAATTCGAAGTACTTGCGGCAACGTTACCTGACTTTGTATTAGACTTATTGTATGAAACATTCAGTGCAGCATCGAGTAGAGTCAAGAGTGATTCGATTGGTGGTGGGCAACTCTTTTGAATTGAAACAAAGCAAGAGTCCTGAGGAAATTGAGCCTAGAGCTCTGATACCAATTTGTCATGCCCCGACCCAGAATCACCCAAATTATCGTCCTCATAGGGGACGTGATGCCGCACGAGCCTGGAGTTGCACTCGTGCAAGGCAAGATGACAAGTTCTCAAAATGGTTATCTTAAATTTGATATTAGCAAACGAAAGAAAACAGAGTATACGAAACAATTCTCTTTATTAATAATGGACTGAGATTACAAAGGCTTTCAATAGCCCAAATGATTTTGCCAGATTGGCTACAACACTCAGGTTCTCTCTTGCCCACAAAGGATTTTTACGTTCCATACATCATGCCTTCTATATCTCGGCCGCATCAATCCTGTTGCAAGTTCGAGCGTTAATACAATCGCACGCTTCAAATGCTACGACATCCCATGCCTCTGCGCGATCAAACGAAGCTTCACCGCGAGCAATCCATTCCCTGCACCTTGCATAAAAGCTGGTGGGGGGTCAGTACGTTCGTCCTCGCATGTACTGATGAAAAGACCAACTTTCTAAATCGATATTTTAGTATTTATGTTCAATCATACAACTTAGCTTATGAACTTGCTATATTCTCCTTAGGGTCAATTTTATGGCATATTCAAAAGCGGTAAAGCATGTTATTATGGCAAGCATGTTATTCGAATTGAGTAGGCAAGCAGGCAAGCAATCTCGTATTTGTTTCGTGGCACGACTTCTTACCAGCATAGACGCACTCGTCCTTGCACCGACGCAAGTTGAATACGCTCCATTCCTTCCCTGTCATATTATAAGTGCTTTCTATACAGGATCTATGTGTGTAGGATACATACGTGCCTGCACTTTCAACCCATCGTTCCTTAACTATATGAAGGTCGTTGGCATATTCGCGCCAGAATGGACTAAAGGTGTTTCTCTGTTTCTTTTCTTTCTTTTCTTTCTCTCTTTTCTTTTCTCAAATTGGGTAGCCTAGCGCCTCTCGTAGTGGGTTGCTATCCTAATTACGGAGACCTTCCGTTGCATACCATCATTTGCGGCTTTTTACATCTCGTTAAGCGGTCTCTAATCATCCTATGGATGTGAGCCCCTCAAAGATTATATCCCTCCTAGGCCGAACGGTCCCGGTGCCTCGGCGCACCCGTTCAAAGGGAACATTCCCGTGCATGGGAGATTATTTCAATTTTCTCAAGTCCATTTGACCATACAACATACTATTATTCAAACAACCAAACATAGTCTTGAGTCCGAGACTTAGACTTTATTATCTCGTATTTCTTCCATTAACTTTCTATGTTCTCATGTTTCATACTTTATTTCAATGATCAATAGCATCATACCTCAACTCAATATTCATCAACCAAACGACCCGAAGGTCCTGAACACCTTTCGAGGCATTATGTCATATCTGACAGTTCCGTCACCTACATGCCACAACTGTTCTCTTCGCAACGAAGCCATCTTTTATGATTCTCGTGCACGTAGGCACACTTTGACACGATTGTTCTCATTTCTTCGAGTCGTGCATGCGATGCACGCCTCGATACCATAATTCCATGTTCTTAGCCTTAATGAACAATGTTCGTGGCTTGCATGCTAGGGCACTTGCCTTCAAAATCTTTCAATGTGATATCATTTCTAACTCATGTAGAAAGGCACTTGTCGAATACAGTTATCCCATGTTCTTGCGGCTTGTGCACCGAGGCGCTCACCTTTACGATATTCAATATTCCATAGCGACTCGTGCTTTTGATGCATATTTTATTTCAATTGTTCCAACTAGTGTTCGACACACACTATAATTTATCTTCCGATCGGACCACGCCCGTAGCGTCGATAGGTTAACTTAGCATACAATAATATATTCTGACTTAGGCATGAAGGAGTAAAAAGAAGAGTCAGCCCTCCCACCTTAAACCGATATGCCTTGTTGTTTGCCGAGCAGATGCGGCTCGATTTCATATCTTTGTTGTACGGCCAAATCTTTTGACTTATCCATTCGAGCACTTCTTGTTTTATTGAACTACTTGATCGATTTCGGCCTACCGTGCCCAAGTTCCAGCCCGTTGCGAGGCAATGATTTGGATTTTTGCGGACCCTTTGCGAATTAAGCAAAATATCGATCTCTAATATTTAGCATAAATGGATAGCCTGCACATGAAACCAACTAAAATTAATACTTACATCGATTCGGACTTGCGCCTTGGTCGATTCGATTTCTTAGAATGTTCGAGCCGACTCAACGCACTTATCTTTTGTAGCAATATAGCGCTTTGCATCCATTCAACTCGATGCATTCTTTGGGACAATGTAACTCTTCGCATTGACTTAGTTCGATGCATTGCTCGGGACAATGTAACTCTCATATCGATTCGCATCGATACTTTTCATTCGGTCAACACGACTCTTTGAGTCAACGTCTCAGCATTATGCGCCGTACGGAGCGGGATATTATAATAAGGGGCACAATAGGTGAACGCAGTCAATGATGCATCTATTGAGTTGTGGCACATACGGCTTAACCATATCTACGAGAAGGAAATGAGCTACTTGTTGAATAGAAAAGTGATTATGGGGCTCAAGTCTACAAAATTAGAGTAGTGCATGCATTGTTTGGAGGAAAAACAAAATATGATATTTTTTCAAAGTCACCAATCTTAAAGGAAGCCGGATTGCTCGAGTTAGTTCATTCAATGTCTACGGGCTAATAAAGGTAAAATCTATGAGTGATGATTCTTATTTTATAACTTTTATTGATGGTTGTTCCAAGAAAATTTGGATCTATATGCTATAAAGACCAAGGATTAGGTGATGCCTACTTTAGGCCTATATTGAAACAGAGACAGGTAAGAAGTTGAAGTGTATTCGGTCCAAAAATAGAAACAAATACATTAGTCTCTTTGATACTTACTGCAAAGAGCAAGAAATTCGACAACAGAAGACTCCACTAAATACACCGCAGCTCAATAGTGTAGCGGAGCGTATGAACAAGAAATCGATAGAGAGGGTGTGGTGTTTACTATCAAAAGCAAACTTATCGGACATCTATTGGGGTGAGCCTCTCAATACTGTTGCTTTTGTTATTAGATTATCTCATAGTGCTCCTTAATTTGTAGGGTGTTGGGCCTGATAAAGTATAGTACAACAAGCATCTGTCATACAGTCACCTTCAAGTGTTTGGTTGTAAGACCTTCGTACATGTACGGAAGGACGAGAGATCCAAACTTGAGCTGAATATGAGACAATAAATTTTTGTCAACTATGGTCGTGATGAGTTTGGCTATAGACTATACGACCCAGTAAAAAAGGTCTATAGAAGCAGGAACATGATATTTGTTGAGGATCAGACTATGAACAACACTCAGAATTCTAATATAACTTTTGAGGTTGAGGAATTGCCTGAGTTGGAGTCATCATGCTTCAAGTTATTTCTAGATGATACTATAGAGAATCCAATTATGGAAGATTCATCATATGGTGATGATCCCAACTGTGACCATCAGCCTACTATTGGTGTCAGGATGAGCATCAGGAGGATGAGTTTGCCAAGGAGGCAGTTCCTGAAAGGAATATAGCTATCGGTATACAACCAAACACCAGTGATTTTATTGAGGAGGAGCATGAGAGAGTTTCGACCATATACGTTCACTACAAAAATTTGTCAGATTAGCGACGTCTCAAAACGTCGCTAATCTCGGCCAAAACATCGCTAAACTAAATTAGCGATATTTTCAGCGACATTTAATAAACGACGAAAAAAAGAGTGTCGCTAATCGAGAAAACGTTGCAAAACGTCGCTATGGCGACGTTAGGTAGTGACGCTCATAACGTCGCTAAATAGCGACGTTATTTGCGATATTTTCTTGTGGTCGCCGATTAGCGACACATTAGCGACGTATTTGCGACGATGTGGTGTCATCATATTGTTTGCTACGTCAACCATTTAGCGATGAGAGTAGCGACGTTTATCTTTGTCGCTAAATGTTAGCGATGAAATTAAACATCGCTAAAAACGTCGCTAAATTAAAAAAAATTTAAAAGAAGAATCCAGAATGCAAATATACAATCCAAAATACAGAATCCAATCCAATCCAAAATACAGAATCTAATCCCTGAGTTCGCTGACCCCTTCGGTGGAACACTCAACACCGGCACGCACAATACAATCCAGAATAGACCCAAAAAATTGGTCGTCTCCTCAAGCCTCTCGGAACATCACAATATGCATCACACATCACACAAACAAATATACATCACAATATGCATTACACAAACCAATATACTTTACATACAAAAAAACAAATATCCATCACAATATCCAAAAGGAGATATATCCATCAAAACAAATATATATATCATAATATCCAAAAGAAGATATATCCGTTAAAACAAATATCCATCACAATATCCAGAGGAGATATATCCATCAAAATAAATACAGTCAATATATGTATCTACTATCGTCTATGTTGGGGCAGATAGAACTCCCTCAGCCAGCGCGCATAAATAGGAGCCGTGGTAGCCAGATCAATATCCAGAGGAGATGGATGACTGGAACTCCCGGTGGAACTGCCCTGTGGTGCCACCTCCTCCTTCACAGCTCCCTCGGCTTTAGGTATTACTTCTGGAGCAGCTCTCTTGGTGGAACTGTCCTCTGGAGCTGGAGCCACCTCATCTTTCACAGCCATCTGTGCCTCCCTCAAGCGAGATCATCGGATCTTAGGTGCCATCAGTGATAATGGGTGCCATCTCGTTTGAGTATATTTTCGAAAGAAGATAAAATACAAAAAATTTAATTTTTTGCCAAGTGTGAGAACGGATGGCTCAGAACACAACCCAAAATTCATTATAGCATACATTAGTGTGAATTATCTATGTTCTGTACATATGGTGTAGTATATGTTCTTATCGTATCTAGTATCAGAAGAATGTAACAGAATAAAGATGAACTCACATAATGTAATACTAAGACATCATCTACTACTATATAAGATATAGTGATAGGTTATCATATCATCATTGCCGAGGGATGAGGGTCGGAGGATAGTTAACTTTATCTACGGCTACATAGTTTCTGCCTCGCCAGTCGAATAGCTGCAGGGACTATGTCCTGATCACTATGTCATACCGTAGATTAATACAAATAGAGCTGGAGCTGGAGCCAAAATACAGAATCCAAAATATAAAATACAGATCCAATCCCTGGGTTCTTCGAAAATACAAAAACAAAGATTGACACAGTGTACTAATTCATATGTATTTTAAGTGTAAGAACGGATGGCTCAGAATACAACCTAAAATTTATTCTAGCATACATTAGTGTGAATCATCTATGTTCTGTACATATGGTGTAGTATATGTTCTTATCGAATCTAGTATCTGAAGGATATAACAGAATCAAGATAAACCCACATAATGTAATACTAAGACATTATCTTCTACTAAAAGATATAGTGATATGTTGTCGTATCATCATTGCCGAGGGATGAGGGTCGGAGGACAGTCAACTTCATCTACGGCTACATAGTTACATGAGCTACTCGTCGCAAAACGTTGCTATGACGTCGCTAATAGCGACTAAATTAGCGACGTTAGTATGAACGTCGCTAAATTCTAGTTATATTCGCCCTACCAATTTATTGCTCCATATTTTACTCTCTCACTCTCTCCTCCCCCCTCCGGCGCTCTCACTCTCTCCGGCGCTCTCACAGTACTAATTTTTATCTATTTTAAGTGTGAGAACGGATGGCTCAGAACACAATCCAAAATTTATTCTAGCATACATTAGTGTGAATCATCTATGTTCTGTACATATGGTGTAGTATATGTTCTTATCGAATCTTGTATCTGAAGGATATAACAGAATCAAGATAAACCCACATAATGTAATATTAAGACATCATCTACTATAATAACAGAATCAAGATAGGTTATCGTATCATCATTGCCAAGGGAGAGAGGTTAATTAGAGGAAGTTACTGCAGAAAGTGAAGACCGACATGAACTGACGTACGAAAATGAGGAGCTCTAAGCTGGAAGAAGAAAGTTGTGCTTTGGAAAAAGAACTCTTGTAAACTCTTTGTTCACAAAGCAAGCTATAATTAAAGAATACATAACAAGTATCGAGTTCGTAACTCAAGTATGGAGCTTACAAGAGTTATAAACTCGATACTTGTTCTGTATTCATTATATCTTGCTTTATGAACAAAGAGCTTACAAAAGTAGAACATCCAAAACACAATTTTACTTGTTACAGCTTTGATCTCCTCCTTTTCGTGTGTCAGTTCATGTCAGTTTGCACTTTCTGCAGTAATGACCACAAGTTTATGTTCTTCAACGATATATTTCATATACTTAATTACCAAGTATGGGGATGAATAGCTCATAACTCAACCCAAAATTTATTCTAGCATTAGTGTGAATCATCTATGTTCTGTACGTATGGTGTAGTATATATTCTTATCGTATCTAGTATCCGAAGAATGTAACAAAATCAAGATGAACTCACATAATGTAATACTAAGACATCATCTACTACTATATAAGATATAGTGATAGATTGTCATATCATCATTGCCGAGGGATGAGGGTCGAAGGACAGTCAACTTTATCTACAGCTACATAGTTTCTGCCTCGCCAGTCGAATGGCTGCAGGGACTATGTCATAATCACCATGCCGTAGTCCAATACAATCCAGAGATTGACACAATACTAATTCATATATGTAGTCCAATACAAATAGTCTAATACGAAAATAACCCAATACAAATAGTCCAATACAAATAAGTACTAATAGCTAATGAGAACCATGCAGCTCACACAAACGCTCAGTGATACGATCACGCAACCACCTCGAATAAGTGAGATCGACGATGGCAGGAGAGGTGCAGTCCATTGCAAGTGCTGGATAAATAGAACTCTCGGTCTCACTAGCTACCGGTGCCACTTCCTTCTTAACAGTAGGAGGAGCCACCTCAGCATTCATTGTTTCCCTCAAACGATGTGCCGCTCCTCGGGTCATGGATGCCATCTGGTAAGATCGATATTCACAAATAATATAATTGTAACATAAGCAAGCTAACTAAAGGAACCATCATCTCGTTTGAGTATATTTTCGAAAGCAGATAAAATACAAAAATTTGATTTTTTGTCAAGTGTGAGAACGGATGGCTCTGAACACAACCCAAAATTCATTCTAGCATACATTAGTGTAAATCATTTATGTTCTGTATATATGGTGTAGTATATGTTTTTGTCGTATCTAGTATCTGAAGAATGTAACAGAATAAAGATGAACTCACATAATGTAATACTAAGACATCATCTACTACTATATAAGATATAGTGATAGGTTGTCATATCATCATTGTCGAGAGATGAGGGTCGGAGGATAGTCAACTTTATCTATGGCTACACAGTTTCTGTCTCGCCAGTCGAATGGCTGCATGGACTATGTACTGATCACCATGTCGTACCATAGATTAATGCAAATAGAGCTGGAGCTGGAGCCAAAATACAGAATCCAAAATACAAAATATAGAATCCAATTCCTGGGTTCACCGAAAATACAAAAACAAAGATTGACACACAGTACTAATTCATGTGTTTTAAGTGTGAAAGCGGATGGCTCAGAATACACCCCAAATTTATTCTAGCATACATTAGTGTGAATCATCTATGTTCTGTACATATGGTATAGTTTATGTTCTTATCAAATCTAGTATCTGAAGGATATAACAGAATCAAGATGAACCCACATAATGTAATACTAAGACATTATCTACTTCTATAAGATATAGTGATAGGTTGTTGTACCATCATTGCCGAGGGATGAGGGTCAGAGGACAGTCAACTTATCTATGACTACATAGTTTCTACCTCGCCAGACGAATGGCTGCAGGGACTATATGTTTCGATCACCATGTTACCAATTAACCAACCAACAAAACTACTTGTTATAAATATCGACACTATCGGTGCGTTCGAATCAGAGTATCACATTTTTCGGTGTCAGAAAATAAATAATTATTACTAAATTATCACATTTTTCGGTACTATCGGTGCCCCTGACCAAGTACCCCCTTCCCCCCCTACACCACCCCTAACCCTAACCCTAAGCCTAACCCTTCCCTCTCCACAGCCACCCCCTCCTTACCCCCACCCCTAACCCGAACCCTAACCCTCACCTTCCCCTGCTCCCCTCCCCCAGCCGCTCCCACCCCCTGTTCCCCTCCCCCCAAGCAGCCCCCACCCCCTGCTCCCTCCCCCCAGCAGCCCCCACCCCCTGCTCCCTCCCCCCAGTCGCCCCTACCCCCACTACTCCCCTTCACCAGCCGCCCGCCCTCCTGCTCCCCCTCCCTTAACTGCCCCCACCCCTACTGCTTCCCTCCCCCAGCCGCCCCCACCCCACTGCTCCCCACCCCCATCCGCCCCCACCCCTGCCGCTCCCCTCCCCCCCCACACATACCCACCCCTAACCCGAACCCTAACGCTAGCTTCCCTCTCCCAGCCGCCCTCGTTCCCCTTGCCCCACCCCCCCAGCCACCCCCCACTTACCCCCCAACCACCCGTATCCCCCCTGCCCCTCCCTCCGAGCCACCCGCACCCCTCCAACCACCAACAACCAAAACAGCCGGAGAGAGAGAGAGAGAGAGGGAGGGGGAGAGTCACATACCGGAGAGGGAGGAGAGTCGCCGGAGAGAGTGAGAGTCGCCAGAGAGAGTGAGAGTGCCGGAGGGAGGGAGGAAAGAGAGTAAGAGAGTAAAATAGGGGAAAATGAATCGTTGGAGGGGAGAATATAATTAGACTTTAGCGACGTTAATACTACCGTCGCTAAATTAGTCGCTATTAGCGACGTCAGAGCGACGTTTTGCGACGACTAGCGCATGTAATTAATATACGTCATTGTCACGTCGCTTATTTCGTCGCTAGTAGTAACTATTAGCGATGTTTCAATAAAACATCGCTAATGAACACAATTTAGTGACGTTAATCGAACGTCGCTAAATTTATGTCGCCAATTGAGCAAATTTTAGTAGTGGTTGTACTCACCAGATGAGTATTTTGTAGAGATAATGGAAGACAAATATATACATGAGTGAATGTAGTCCATATAGGAGGATATGAGTTCCTTACAGACAAACTATGCTTATGAGCTGGTGAAGTTGCCAAAGGGCAAGAGTACTTTATAGAATTGATGGGTATTCAGAGTGAAGCAGACAAAAGATGCTACTCGTCCTTGGTACAAGCAAAGTTGGTAGTTAAAGTCTACAATCAGTAGGACAACTCATATATAGTTTGTCTGTTGAAAAAGAGGTTGTATGGTCTGAAGTAGGCTCTGATGTGGTGGTACAAAAATTCAAGTTGTTTATGGGAGGACATAGTTATGCATAAACGACTTTGAATCATTGTGTAATTGTGAAGTATTTTGTTAAGGATGATTTCATCATTTTATTTCTCTCTGTGGATGATATGTTGCTGGTGGGTCAAATGTCACCAGGATAGCGGAGTTGAAGCATCAACTCCTTATCTATGAAGGATTTGGACATATCGAAGACTGTTCTTGGGGTGGAGATTGTAGACATCACAAAAATTAACAACTAATTCATTGCAAATTACAAAGAATACAAAGAATCCTAACAATAAAATTCTAAGTACAAAAGAATATGGAAAAGTGTGGCGTTGGAGATAAAGTCGTACAACTTACTTCTTTACCCCGTTGACGATTCGAACACAAGTGTTATAGAGGAGAACTTGCTAACTTTGCCTCATTAGCATATTTCGGCATCAATTATAACCAATACACTCCGTTTTCAATCGTTTTGGAAGCACACGTCCCAACTATTTATAGTCATTCACACTATAACGACTATGCACGCATAAAACTCGAAAAGACACTATTTTTTGTCTCATGCGCATAAGAATTTTCCTATACCTGCAATAACTCCAGCACGTGATGTGGATGTCAACGTATGTGCCAATCACGATCTACACGACATGTGGCATGCATTACAACAATTCAAAAACTCATATTATTATGATTGTTATCAACTGAAAGGTATGCACATTAAATTTAGGAAAACGTACGCATTAAATGTTCATAGTCTCATTGCCTTCATAACTACTATGCTGCATAGCCACCGTTCTGCCACATATGATGAAAAGAGAGAAATTCAAAAATCATACTGGTGCATAGCTGCTCGTCGCATACAGCCACAAGGCATTTCCTTGCTTATATGAACAAAAGATAATGATTATGCTGATGCAAGCGATGACGTCTATGTATAACCATCGTCTATGCATTACAAAGCAATACGTCTTTCAATGTACTGTCAGACTGGGTTATACGGCTAGGCTGTATGAGTCCGGACTTTTATAACATGAAGTTTATTGTATATATTGCATAAGCTTTTTCTAAATCACTTTCTTTGGCGCATATCCTTTAGCGCATATGTTTCTTTTCAAAAAACACCAAAGTTCACTGTGTTTAGCCTTTAGCACGCATAGAGGTAGGTACATAATATTGGCTTCACTTATCCAAACTAGTTAAAAAGTGATCCTCATGCATAGCTATCATGCGCTTGGAAGTAGATTTTTTTCATGCTTCTACAAAGATCAACCGAAGGAGTGTGTCCAAGTTGCTTTATTTATTCCAAAAGAAATACATTTACCAGGTACTTTAGTGTTTTGAGATGAACGTGTCAAAGAAAGTGAGCTGCCCCCTTGCACTTACTTTAAGTTTAGTATGGAGCAGCGTCCATCTACCAAAGACGAAAAGAAAGATATGGAGTGGGTTATGTATGCTTTAGTTATGAGAAGTCTCATGTATGCTATGATGTGTACGTACGAGGCCAGATATTGCTCACGCAGTTGGAATGATTAGCATGTATTTTTCAATCCAGTAAGGGTGCATCTATAGTGTGGTCAAGTGGATTCTAAGATACCTTCAGGGGCACTACTAATTGGAAACTTTTATTTGGTGGTGACGAACCAAAGCAGGCTGGTTACGTTGATGCTGATATGACTGGAGATGTGGACATGAAGAGATCGATTTGGGACTACGTTATGATGTTTGCTGGTGAAATTTTTTTATGAAAATTGTGATTGTAGAAGTATTTTGCCTTGTCTATGACAGAGACAGAGTTCATTGTGGCAAAGGAGGCTTACAAGGAGCTATTGTGGATGAAAAAGTTTTTGCAGAAAATTGGGCTTAAGCAAGAGCAGTATGTTTTGCTTTGTGATAGACATAGTGCAAAAGAACCGACGTTTTATAGTTGGTCCAAGTAAATTGCAACCCGGTATCATTGGATATGATATGTGCTTGAGCGAAGGATGCGATACTTGAGAAGGTACATATGGATGACAATGAAGCTATATGCTAACGAAGCTTCTATCAAGAGAAAAGTTTGAGTACATGTAGGAGGATCATGGGTATAATGAGCTCCTCCACCTAGTTGGAAAGGGGATGGTGTGCTGGAGTTGGATGGGGTTTCCAACACATGTAAAGAATACTCCAGAGTGCGATGAGAGCCATCCATGTGACCAGAAGCTTGGGGAGTTGAAGACGAAGCTCAAACTTGATTTTTGAAAGTCTGTTAAGCCCATACTAAATTATGTCCGAATTCCATTTGGTGCAGAGTTCGGTCTGAATTCAGTTATACTCAGATAGAACTATTTTGTCTAGGTCGACCGAATTCGGTTCGAGTTGAGTTTTCTCAGGCTGAACCTGATTTTGGATGTTTCTATATAGGAATTTTCTAAACTTAAAAATGGTGATCATATCTACCAGATAGATAGAGATAGATAGATAGAGAGAGAGAGAGAGAGAGAGAGATTTACAACTTTTGGAGAAGAGAAAGAAGGGATTGACGGCCTGTTCGAAGGAGGGATTGTTCGGTTAATTTTTTCGTTCTCTTGTCCTCCGGAGTTTGTAATCTATTTTCATCGTCTAAGCAGTTGTGGTGATCTAGTTTGGATCAGTGAGAAGTTTGTAAGGAGTCTGTATCTTCTTATTCCATTAATGGAGGCTTTTCAAGGTTGGACTCCGACCGTTCCGTGATTTTTTTCCGCAAGAATTTTATGTCAAAAATTGTTGTGTTCACGTTTTGCCTCTTGTATGATTTTGACAATTTGGTTTGTAATTCTTTCTTTGATTTTCTTGCAGTCTCTTTAGTTTGGGGGAACGGTTTCCGCATTTTGTTTCCAACATGTTAGAGTAGGGAGGTGAGGAGGAGGTGGGCGTAGAGATGTTGGGTTGTTGGGGTTTGTTGGAGCATTACTTTATTAAGGGTTCAATGACATTAATCTCATCTCCAATATTGAAGTTGTTGGGTTTGTGGGAGGAGGTGGAGATGGGTTTTGGTGGAGGAATAGAGAGTAGGTAGTGGTGGTGTGAGGGTTTTGGAGATGAGAAGGATTGGGGAGGAGGGTTTTAATGGAGGCGACGAGGGAAAGCATGGAGGGAAGATTTGATTCTCTCCCTAGTCCTATGACAAAATTATATGTTTCAAGGATTTCATGCAAAAGAAGAATTTATATTCAAGAATCTATATGTGAGACCTTACCGTCAGCTAATAATCAGTCTCGCGTGCATGAGAGCAAACCACCAACAATTAAAAGAAGTGTATCAAATAGAAATCTTATATATTATCTTGCACATAATCTAGAAGTAATTCAATGTGTTTCACTTTTCATCCAAAATCCTATCTTCCAATCTGAAACAGGCTAATGTAATATAAGAATTCCACTTCAGGTGCATAGCAAGTTGTTGATTCAAGTACTAGTGTGTAGTATATATGTATGCGAGATTCGTTGATAAATGAACGTCACTTTTTCGAAGTTGACTGTAGATTATGTAAATGCTAACATAGTTGGTAGAAGATGAGCAAGAAAAAGAAAATCTCTATCTCAAATGATAAGAAAGCTTACTCTACAGATAGAAAAATAGAAATTATAACAAGAATAATTATGGTCCGAGCTCTCTAGCCTAGTGGTATTAGAACGGACACCCAGAGGGACCGGCAAGGTTCAATCCCCTAATTGTGTGTGTGCGTGGGATTTCAAAAAAAAAAAAAAAGAGGATAATTATGTGAAAAAGTTGGACTCTGTCAACGGTTTTGAAATAGTGAGATGTGTCCATGCTAAGTAAAACAATTTATGACTCATACGGGGTTAAATGATGAATGGTAAACGTGTTACTAATTGTATGTAGCCGACTTATCTAAAATTTACACTCAGGCCTCGTTTGGTTCGCGGAAAGAAAAGCGGAAAGAAAAGGAAATCAATTTCTTGTTCTTTCATTTTCCTTGAAAAATTGTAATTTCCAACCATGGAATAATAGTTTTGAATTTTGCTTTTAGTTTTAATTAGAGGTTGCTCAAGAGTACAAAAGGTGATGTGGCAAACCTAACAACATCAACGATTGAAAATGATGTAAAGTCCTCTCCTCTTCTCTACAAATTTCATTGATGAGTGATCCAAATTTGTATTGAAAAATAAAAATTAACAGTCACAATTATAAAAGCAGATGAGTGAAAATAAAATTTCCTGCTCTATTTGATATGCGGTGCTATTTTGTGCATTAATGCGTTGGAATAAATCCTAAGTGTTTATAAAAAAGTTACAAATGAAAGATAAGTAGTATGTTACCAGAGTGTTACAATGTATGAAAAAAATGAACCATAGCTCCAGTAATATGTTCCATAAAAAATGTGTGAACTTTAAAAAGCGTCCCATAAAAGATTTATAGAGAACTAATTGGAAAAGAAGATTTAACCGAGGTTAATGAGACTTCTCAACTCTTACCACAAATGGGAAAAGAAAACTTGTACATAGTAAATCTTAGGTTCTAAATCAAGACATTCTATAGAAGGTTTTCCAATCTCAACCAAAAATGTTAATGAACTTTGTCCTTGTACAAGTAAATAGGACTAGTAGTAGGACTAGGTACTTCCTCGACCGCCATGAGCCTTCTTTTCTTGTAGTTGGCTTTGAAACATGCTTGCCTCAGCCTCTTAGTCTTCTCCTCCAGTTGCATCCCTGGATCCTTCTCCATCAAATTCTTCTCTTGCTCCAAAATCTCTATAGCAGCTCTCAGCTGCGCCTCTCCGGCTTCCCCCTCCACTCTTCCCAATTCCTACACAAACCAAATTCTTCCTTTAAGTAACATACATAAGCAAAATCAAATCTATATCACTATTAGTATTGCAATAAATGGTTACGCTAATCACCCAATTTACCACATATAAGCAAGCAAACAGAAAGACATAATTTCTTAAGTAAAATAATCTAGAATAATTCTTTAGCAATATCAGCAAGTAGTACCAGTGCCTTTGGGAGAATGTCAAGATGTACTCAATATTTTCCTATATATAAAGAGTGTTTTTTTGATGTTGTTTCTAAACATTATGATATGAATTACTTAATTATGTTAATTATTGTGAAATTGTAACTTTATATCATTGTTCTCAATCGTTTCGTTCTGATAAGATGATTATTCAGATGATTAGCTGAAAAAAAACTCAAGTTGGTCAAGTCAATGCTGTGAACTTAACCCAACAACCAAGTTGTACGGAATGTAGTGCAATACTAATGGCCATTTCATGTTTGCATGCACGCATTCTGTGCTATACCATGTAGAAATAAATCAGCAAAGAGCACCAACATTACCTGCACATTCTTGATGAGGGTCTGCAGGCTCTTCATCTTTCGATGCGGCCATCTCGGTATCCCGAGCTCCCTGCACCTCTTCTTCAGCAGGGTCAGCCCCACGTTGAGCTCCTTAGCAGCCTGAGTTATCGGCATGCAGAAGTACCGGGAAACCTCCTCGAACGTTATCGCCTTCTCTTCTCTTCCGCTGCCGCTACTCCGTTCCGCCACCACCTTCTCCTTCTTCTGACCATCAACATCACACATAATCAAGTTATCCTTCTTGATCTCTGGTACTTCACTCTCATGAATGCTTCTCATCACATCCCAAAAATCGCTGTCGTCTCCCTCAAGAATACTATCAAATTCATCTGCCAAAACAAAATTATAGTTCTACATAATCAAATGACATCAATCAATATACGTATAACCAGTCATTACACTACCGCTACGTACCTTGAAAAAGATCTTGTGGTGGAAATACACTGTCCTGCGGATATCTGACCATAAGGGGATCGGCGTCGATGACTGGATATTGATCAAGGGGCCAATATGGAAATTCACTGCAAGTCCTCAGAAGATCAAGTTAGCCTCGATATATCTATTTCACACATTGACAAAAAACATATAAATTGATTACCTGAAAAAACTTGAATGATCTTCCCCTCCTATAGTAAGTCCATCATAACCAACCCAGTTCTCTAATTGATGGTTATCCATATTTTCTCGCAGAGAGAGAGAGAGAGAGAGAGAGAGAGAGCAATGGAATGGTGATGTAAGTGGGGTGATAAATATATGTGAGAGAAAGGAAGATTGGCATAGGAACGTGTGGATATTGCATGGAACAATAACAGCCCCATGCAAAAAGGAATTTAACGGAGATGTGGATTTTGGAGTTACAAAGTACAGCCATTAGTGGACTATCCCTTCAATGAAGGGATATTAATTGATTAATTAAGCTAAACGCCTCCACCATCCTAATCATATTATAATGCTGAAAATTCCCATTATTTTTTTGGAGATTCAAGAGAAATTAAGCATGCATGATCAAAGTTTTTAAGTGGATACTGTGAGATTCGTAGTTTAATGCATGACCAATAGGCATAGTCACAGACTCACATATAATAATTAATATATAATTAATTCAGGTTCAAATATTTTGCTTGATATTTTCTTATTGGCTAACGGATTGATAGATATTGAGAAGGAGGGAAACGAAACGTCTGTTCACATAATTTGCTTTGAATGCAGTGGGAGTGGAGGCTATTTATACTTGGATTATGAACGTAGCCGTCAGCAGTATATTAAGTAAGGTTTTAATAAGATGAATGAATGATTTTGCTCACTCATGCCCACATCATTGCATGCCATTATTTTATTTAAGGTTTAATTTACTTTAACAGTTTTGACACTGTGTGCAATTTCATCAGGCTAAGTTAAATACATTTCTATTTTCATTTCCATTGTCTACAGGATAGGCAAAAACTAATAACAAGACCAACAACAAAACCGTTTATTCCAAGATATTTGATATAAGTCACAAAAATACTGTTAAATAGCGACGGAAGTTAGGACGGAAGTGAATCAGTTGCTATATAGCGACTGACTAGCGACAAACTCACATCACATTTTTTTTTGTAAAATAAGTTTCAAATGTACATTTTTGCTTTTGTCGCTAGTCAGTCGGTAGTTACTTTCCGATTGGCTAGCGACGGAAAACTTCCATCGCTAACCACGACTAAAATTGTCACAGACCATCTCCTTCTCATTCTCAAATTTTCACAAAATTGTTTCCCCCAAATCTCCTCCTCCTCCTCCCGACCGCCCTCCTCCTCCTCCCAATCCTCCTCCACCCTCCTCCTCCTCCTTGTTGGAAAAGAAACGCGGAAACCTTTCCCCAAACTAGAGAGTACCTGCGAGAGAACCGAGCAATACAACGCACGAACCAAAACACCAAAACAAACCACCCAGACACAGAGAATTTTTGACGTGAAAACCCTTGCGAAAAAACCACGGGACGATCGGAGTCCAACCCTGAGAAGCCATCACTAATGAAATAAATGAGTACACCCTCTACAAACTTCTCTCGATCCAAATCGGATCCCCACAACACTTAGGAGCAAGAATAATGATTACAAAGCTACAAAGAACAAGGACGACGAGTAGATATTACCCGAACACGATCCTCCTTCGAAAATGGCCTTCAATCCTCCTTCTTCCCTTCCAAAGTTGCAATGGCACTCTTGTCTCTTTTCTCTCTTGTTCTTCAATGTTGTGTTATTAATTAGGGTTAATTAGGAATAACCATGTATAAACCCCCTAATCCGCAGCAAAACCTGGACCTAGGATACGATCCAATGGTGATTATCACCCTAAAAAATGCTTCAGCCCCGACGACACAGAGTTCGGCCACAACTCTGTCTCCAGAACAGTTCTGGACCAGGGAGGCAGAGTTCGGGCAGAACTCTGCCTAGGACAGAGTTCGGCTTGAACTCTGCTCCCCCTCTTCCAACAGCTCCATCCGACTGCTCCCGAGCTTCTTCGTCTTCTCGAATGGCCTCGTCACCTTCCTGAGCTTCTCTGACACACAGACGGCGCTCGTCGCACTCCGGGGTCTTCTCCACATAGGTTGGGAACCCCACCCACTCCAACAAATCTTCCTTCACAACTAGGTGGAGGAGGTCGTCATCCCGACGATCTGCCTGCAGTACTCAAACTTCTCCCTCGGTAGAACCTTCGTGAGCATGTCCGCTCCATTGTCATCAGTATGAACCTTCTCAAGCGACGCATCCTTATTCTCAACCACATCCCGTATCCAATGATACCGAGTCTCTGTGTGCTTGGACCGACTATGAAATATCTGGTTCTTCACAAGATGAATAGCACTCTGACTGTCGCAAAGCAAAGTATACTGCTCTTTCTTCAGTCCCATTTTCTGCCACAGCTCCTTCATCCACAGCAGCTTCTTGCAAGCCTCCGTTGCCGAAATGTATTCCGCCTCCGTCGTCGAGAAGGCAACACAATTCTGCAATCGCGACTGCCACGATACCGCTCCTCCGGCAAACATCATCACATAGCCCGAAGTCGATCGTCTCGTGTCTACATCTCCAGCCATATCAGCATTGGTATACCCAACCAGTTTTGGCTCGTCACCACCAAAGAAAGTCTCCAATCGGCAGTTCCCTGAAGGTATCGCAGAATCCACTTGACCGTACTCCAATGTACCCTTCCAGGATTCAAAAGATACCTGCTAACTGTGTCAACTACATGAGTGATGTCTGGCCTCGTACACACCATAGCATACATAAGGTCCCCACAGCTGAAGCATATGGAACCCGTTCCATATCTTCTTTTTCGTCCTCAGTAGATGGACACTGCTCCTCAGTGAACTTAAAATGGGCCGCAAGGGGGCAACTCACTTTCTTCGACCCGTCCATACCGAAATGCTGAAGTACCTGGTGAATGTACTTCTTTTGGGACAAATGTAGCAGCTTGGACTCTCTCTCTCTCTCTCTCTCTCGGCTGATCTCCATCCCAAGAATAGTCTTCGCTACGCCCAAATCCTTCATAGAGAAGGACGCACCTAGTTGGCGCTACAACTCCGCTATCTTAGTGGCATTTGACCCACTCATAGCATATCATCAACATAGAGCAATAAAATGATAAAATCATCCTCGACAAAATACCTCACAAATACACAATGATCCGACGTCGTCCGTGCATAACCATGCTCCTCCATAAAGGACTCGAACTTTCTGTACCACTGCCTCGGAGCCTGCTTCAGACCATACAAGCTCTTCCTCAACCGGCAGACCAAGTGTGACTTGTCCTTCTCACAGAATTCCTCTGGCTGCTCCATGTATAACTCCTCCTCAATATCACCGTGGAGGAATGTCGTCTTCACGTTCATCTGCTCGACCTCCAAGTCGAGACTGGCTGCCAATGCTAGTACCACCCGAATAGATGAATGCTTGACGACAGACGAAAAGATCTCATCATAATCTACGTCTTTCTACTGACCGTAGCCTTTAACTACTAGCCTCGCTTTGTATCGAGGGCGAGTAGCATCATCGTCTGCTTCACTCTAAACACCAATCGATTCTTCAAAGCCTTCTTGTTCTTTGGCAACTGCACCAGCTCATAAGTGGAATTGGCGTGTAAGGAACTCATCTCCTCATGTATAGCCTGCATCCACTCCTGCCTTCGTTCGTCTTCCATAGCTTTTACAAATATTTCGGGCTCTCCTCCGTCAGTCAGTAGCACATACTCACCCGGTGAGTATCTCGTAGATGGTCAACGATCTCTGTCGCTCCTTCTTAGTGGAGCCACTGGTGCTGGCTGTATACCAACAGCCTTCTTCCCTTCAGGGACTATCTTTCCAGCATGCTCATCCTCCTGAGGGACACCCTGACCACCATCAGCAGGCTGATGATCAAGGTTGGGAGCTACTCTATGTACTGGCTCCCATAATTGGATCCTCTGCGATGTCCTATGAAACTGCTCGAAGCAAAATGACTTTAACTCAGGCAATTCCTCAGCCTCAGAAGGCGTCTCGAAATCCTGAGTGTTGGTCATGGTCTGATCCTCGACGAATACCACGTCCCTACTTCTGTAGAGCTTTCTTCCTACCGGGTCGTAGAGTCTATAGCCAATCCTATCCCGACCATAGCCAACAAAGACACATCGCCTCGTCTTCGGCTCAAGTTTGGTCCTCTCGTCCTTCGGTACATGTACGAAGGCCTTACAACCAAACGTCCGCAGGTAATTGTATGATGGCTCTTTACCGTACCATACTTTGTCAGGCACATCACTCTGCAAAGGAGCACTAGGAGACAAATTAATAACATAAGCAGCTGTGAGAAGAGCCTCACCCCAATAACTGTCCCGCAAGTTTGCTTCTGATAGCAAATACCGCACCCTCTCCATCAGTGTTATGTTCATGCGCTCCGCTACACCATTGAGCTGAGGTATCTTGGACGGAGTCTTCTGGTGTCGTATCCCATGCTCTCTGCAATAAGCATCAAAGAAACCAATGTATTCGTCGTCATTGTCGGACCAAACACACAATAACTTTTTGCCCGTCTTTCTTTCAACAGAGGCCTGAAACTCTTTGAAAGTAGGCAGCAACTGATCATTGGTCTTTAAGGCATAGACCCAAACTTTTTGGAACAGTCATCAATAAAAGTTATAAAGTAAGAAGTACCACCAATAGATTTTACCTTCATTGGACCGTAGACATTCGAGTGAATCAACTCGAGCAACGCCGGCTTCCTTGAACTTGGACAACTTTGTAAAGACACCCTATTGTTTTCCTGCTAAGAAGTGCGTGCACTTCTCCAACTTTATAGACTTGAGCCCTAGAATCACCTTCCTGTTCACTAAGTAGCTCATCTCTTCTCGTTGATATGGCCGAGCCGTCTGTGCCACAACTCGGTAGACGCATCACTGACTGCGTTCACCTCTTGTGCCCCATGTGCGCTCCCCTCCATATAGTAGAGATCGGACTTCTTAATCTTCTGGCAATCACCATCGAGCCTCTGAAAAACTTCCATTGACTATTCCCGAAGAGACTGAAGAATCCCTCGTCATCCAACCTTCCAACCGACACCAGGTTGAAACGGATATCAGGGATATGACGATCTTTGAGAACAAGAACTGCACCCGTCTTCGTTCTCAAATGCACATCTCCAACGACAACCGCCTTCGACACATCTATTGCCCATCTTCAACACTCCACAGTCGCCTGTCGTGTAAGTGGCAAATAGTACACTGTTGTGAGATTCATGCGCTGAAGCCCCTGAGTCCACCAGCCAAAAATTGTCATCGCAGGCGAGGTTTGTAATGACCTCATCACCTACGATGATCACTTTGCCTCCATGTATCGAGGCCGCCGCTGTAGTGCTCTCATCTTGCTTCCCCTTGTCGCCCTTCTTCTCTCTTCCAAGCGAAATAATTTTGCTTGATGTGGCCCTTCTTGCCACAGTGGTAATAATCGAGTCCTCGTACCGACCCTTGGACTTTCCTCTGTTCTTGTATCTACTACCACCTGGACCCCTGCTTTTACCCCTTCCGCGGCTCTCTGAAACCAATGCCTCAGAATGTGTAGAATATGGATGAAGTACCCTGAGAACGTCTCCGCATCTCTTCATTTAGCACCCCGCTCTTGGCAAACTCCAGACTGACCACGCCCTCTGGAGCAGAAGCGATCATAGATACTCGTACGGTCTCCCACGAGTCTGACAATGTACACAGCAGCCATAGTCCATGAACTTCGTCGTCGAACTTGACTCCCATTGAAGATAGCTGGTCAACCACGCCCTGAAAATCACTCAAGTGATCCGTAATAGATGCCCCATCTTTGTACCGCAGACCCATCATCGTCCGGATCAGGAACAACTTGTTTACTCCGGTTTTCTTCGCGTACAAAGATTCCAGCTTATCATAACGTCTTCGCGTGCTCAATATCGGCAACATGGTTGTACATTTCTCGTCATCGAACTGCCTGATATATCTGTACACCTGTATAAGCTCAAATTTTTAGTCCTCCTCGAATTTATCACTGGGCTTCTCGGATGCAAATACTCGCAGATGCAGCCTCTTGACAAACAATAAATCTTTCATTTTGCTCCGCTAATAGTGATATTTGGTGCCGTTCAGGTTCACCATGCGCACCGGCTTCGCGTCCATCTCTTCTCTCTAGTTTTTTGTTAACTCCTGACACCCTTCTGAATTCCACAACATGGCTCTGATACCACTTTGTTGGAAAAGAAATACGAAAACCTTTCCCCAAACTAGAGAGTACCTGCGAGAGAACCGAGCAATACAACGCATGAACCAAAACACCAAAA
>JANAVB010030936.1:0-25286 GCA_029216955.1 Iris pallida
AGAACAACTTTTCTTTCTTAGTTCCTTAAATCCGTTAATCATACGAGGCCTTAACTTTAACTAAAGTGTCAAAATTACATTGGTTAAGAGTTCTTTCAATTGCTATTACTCTCACTATAAAGAAAGATGTGTGATGTTATAGTACTTTAGATTGGTGGGCTATAGTCATCTATATGACAGGGATACAAACATGAATATAAGAATGGACACAACAAAGATACAAACATCATCTTTTCTGTATTTGTACCCATAGATATTTCAAGTTAGTAAATGTAGGATTATTTATACTATCCCTATGTTTTAATATTCTCTAACTAAAAATATATCGAAAGTCCTAAAAATATATCTATACAAATCCTGATTAAAATATATTCAATAATATTTAAATTTTGTTAAAATAATGTAAACTTCTAACAATTTTGTTCGACAATATCATATTATTATTTTTTGGTACCAATAATTGCCTAAAAATAGGAGAGTTTTAAGCACATGGCAAATTAACTAATTGCTTGCTTAAAGAACAAATGCATTATACTAGTAATGTACACTTGCAAATGCACGTACGAACAAAATGTTAAAAAATTTAAATATAAATTTATTATTAAAAATTATCAAACTTAGGATTTGAACTCAAGCAACCAAAAAAAATACCTCCTACCTGAACCATTTGAGTTTGACTATTTAGTTGTAAATGTATCTTATTAGATAGTTAAATACTTAGTTACATTTTTTTAAAATAATTAGTGGAGTATTTAGGTAGGTATTGTTATTTTGTAAATTTATTTAAATAATTGATGATATTCACACGACTTAGACGACTCACTTTTGAGCCATTTTTGAAGTCTCTTTATATATACTAGTAAATGCACATGCTTTGCACGTATAATAATGTATAATAAGAACATTATTCAATTATATCCAAATATTCCTTCTAACTCGTGTGGTTAAGATGGGAGATATTTTCTTATTTGGTTGAGTTCGATTTTGCATGTTGAATATGTTAAAGTCGGGGCACAATTTTTCGATGGAAAACTGAGAACATGAAACAATTGTAAAAATAATGTTCCAACGCAACACTTCTAGGAAGGTTGCGCAAGTATAACGAAGATCTAAAAAAATATCGTTATGATATTACGAGAATCTAAAAAGATTTCGTAATCACAGCAGCGAAGAAGATGATAGGCGAGAGATGGAAGATGGCCTGCTGGGGTGAATGATCACCGTTGCTCAAAGCTTTATTCGCCCTACACGAACAGCTTCCAGGAACCAGCAAGTTCGTCGGAGAACTTGGAACACTCCTGCTCTTCTGACTCCTCGGACGGACACGAACTCCCGTGCAAAAGCAACGTTGGTGCGGCGCCTTTCCTCTCTCTCTCGAAGGCCACTGGAAGATCAGAACTGTGTTAAAGAACACTTCTCACTACAAGAAAAAATCACTTTTACAACGTTACAAAAACATCGTAAAAGATCTTTTACAACGTTTAATAGAAGGTTGTTATATCCAGGGTTGTAAAAGGGAGGGCATCTTCCACAATGTTTGTTTGAACGTTGTAAAAATATTGTAGATATTCTTACCACAATAATTTGTAAATATTGTTTACTTATGCTAAAAAACACTCGTAAACTTTCTGTGGTGGCTTCTCTTTCTATTCTATAATTTTCCCAGCCTTGAGAGAGAGAGGATGCCTTTTATAGGCCCTGCAGCAACTGTTCGGTTACCACAAAGTTAGGGACGTGGTAACAACCACCCCGAACATGTAGCAACCGCCCAGAACATGCAAACGCGCGTTCTGCTGTAAGTTGTGCCAACTGCGCACCCGCGCTAAGTGCAAAGTGCGCCAACAAAATGCCACATTATGCCTCATGAGCCTATGATCCCGAGTCCGAGTCCGAGTCCGAGTCACTAAGCCCCTACGGGGCTTAGCTCCCATGGAATAAATTTTCCAAGAGCAAAAAGCATGAATGCTTTAATTGTTGATTTTAGCCTTTTTCCCATTAGAAAATAACCCCACATGGCAAATCCATGTGCACCTCCACACCACATGTGCATCTCCAATAATAGCAAAGCTAATATATAGAGATACAACCTCTTTGTTTTTTTCGATGTGGGACTAAAGCTTCCTAAAGGAAAAAACCAAAACTCCAACAATCCCCCACATATATATATATGGGTATAAGTGTTCCCCACAGTAACTGTCCATCATGCATTAGGAGAGATGTCGCTGACGACTTGAATCTTCCCGCATGGATCAAAAATCAGACTATAATACAAGAATGGACTAAGCCTTGAATTCTGCATCATAGCTAAAATTCTTTCCACTCATATAATATAGTTACATGTGCTTCTGGCTACACATTCAAGGCCCTGTGCCAGCCTGGTTTCAGTGTATATTTTGGGCGTCTACAAGTTTACCCTCAAGAGACGGCCTGATATCTCTTTGTACATACACTATAGGTGAGTTCATTATAAAGAGACATGGCATGAAGCGCTTTGCGCTTCCCTTGCGGTGCTACGCCGCCATGACATGGCTTAAAGTCGAGGCCTTATCCCGTACCGGAAACCTCATCGTAGTGTCATACTACTGTAGCATGAGGCAACCGCCTCTTTGTAGTGCCAAACTACCCAGCATGAAGCCTTAGGCTCCCTTGCGGTGTTACGCCGCAACGACATGGCTTACAAGGTCGAGGTTTTATCCCTAACTGACACTACTAAATAACACATATTAGCGACGTTAGAATACGTCGCTAAATGAGGAAAATCCGTCGCTAAACCAGAACTGCGACGGATTTAGCGACGAAAATTTGACGTCGCGTAATGGCTTGTCGCAGATGGCCAATTCGTCGCAGTTCGTCGCTATTTGCGACGTTAGATGACTTGTCGCTAGACGTCGCTAATTTAGCGACATCTAGCGACTACAGTGTATGTCGCCAGATTGGCGACGTAGGGCGACAACTTAGCGACGCATTGACCATTAGATACGATGACATGGCATGTCAGCCACGTCAGCACGTTAGCGACGTATAGCGACGTCTTCTCTCCGTCGCTAGACGTCGCCGAACGTCGCTATACGTCGCAGATGGTATAAAAAAAATTTTAAAAAATAATTGCTATTTTTGTTATGCTGTGTATCTGTGTTTACAGTGTGTGTGAAGTGCAGTGTTCGAACCATCGACAGTTTCGCTTACTGTTCTATATTTTATCTTGGATAGAAAGAGCAACAGTTCAGGGTGCACTTCTCAGAGCTTCCTCTTCACGTCCTTCACCTTCTCGGGATCCTTTACGACATCCCGAGAAAGTGAAGGCCGTGAAAATGAAGCTCTCAGAAGTACACCCTGAACTGTTGCTCTTTCTATCCAAGATAAAACATACAACAGTAATCGAAACTGTCGATGGTTCCGAACACTGTATTTCACATTCACTGTAAACACAGACACACATCATCACAAAAATACACATTATATTTTTTTAAAATTTGGGCAGCACCTCCTTTGTATATCAGAACATCGCTTATAACCCAGCGTAGGTATATTCGTCATCCCCGTCGCAGATAAATGGCAAAACAAGTCTACAACCAATAAAAGTTTACAATCAATAAAAGTCTACAAACAATAAAAGTCTAACAAGCAATACAACCAATAAAAGACGATGGAGCAATATCATCACCCAATACAACTAATAAAAGTCTCGAAAGCAGAGAAAGAAGTATCTCAACCAATACAAGTCAACCACAAATAAGAGTCTCACAAACAGAGAAACAAGTGTATCAACAACAAATAATAAAAAAGACATCACAAAGGACCCCGGCTGCGCATCTGGGATAAAATGATGTCGTACTGCTCCTGTGTGAGCTGTGCAACGTCCGGAGGCAGTGAAACGTCTGGAGTCGGCGCCGTCGATGGACCGGGAGGACGCTGCTCTATCTCTCGCAGTCGCTCAGCATGCACAGCCAGGGCACTCACCATCCTCCGACTACTCTCCTGAAGCGAAGTCTGTACCTGATTGAGTGTGGCAGACATGGCGATCTGCGTCCCCTCCAGCTCGACCTGTCTACGCTCTGTGCGCTGCGTAGACTCGGTGAGCGTGTGCAAGTTAGCAGCTGTAGCCTGCTGCAGAGTCATCATCTCCTGCATACTGCGCTCGATCGCATCAAATCGTCCGGTGATCGTCGGATCGTCGGATCGTCGCTCGGCCCCAGCTGCCTCAGAAATCTGCTGCTGCAACTCGCGACGCAGCTCCTGGAGCTGACGAGCAATATCATGCGCCTGTGATGACGCCTGCGAAGCTGGAGACTGCGCACTGACAGAGGGGGCCCGGGATGACTCTGAAGCCAAATAGGCGCCGTAGGATCCCGTACCGTAGTACGTACCCTTCTGAAGACCACCAACGGCGGTCATCCAGAGGTCGTCCGGCGATGGAGCTGTAGGCGGCTGCAAGGAAGTACCAGCCCCTCCCTCTGCTGGCGCACTAGCAGCAGCAGCAGCAGCCGCCTCCTCTTGTAGCCGAAGAAACTCGGCCTAGAATAATGTTTGCTAACGTCTAAGTGTTTGCTAAAGTCTATATTGATATCTATTTTCCTGTTTTCTAAGTTATAGTAAATTAATATAAAGGATAGAACGTACATATGCCTGCGTCGCCCTCTCGTCAATGAACTCCCCAGCCCTCCGATGGGTGACCAGGAAGACGGTCACCATGTTGGGGTCCTCACCCTTTTTTACCTGTTAAAATATATATTTATCTATTATTAGTATTAAACATTCTTTCCAACTATATATAAAATGATGTCCGTCATAGGAAACGTACCAGACGACGAAAATGCTCCGTCATAGGAATGGAGCCACCACACCACTTACCGGCGCTCGACCGCGCCATCTTGGCCTTCTCAGACCGCTGCCGGTACCCGTCCTCGTCGAATCTAGCCTTCATCGCAATCCACTGCTCTGGCGTGATCCAACCTTGGATCGGCTTTCCGGCGCGGTCACGATCCTTCTGGTCGCGGATCGCATCACGAATGAGCTTGCCTGCGACGGCAGGAAATTGGCCCTCGATCTTCGCCGCCCGGTGTGGTGGATAGAAGTAGGTCCTCTACGAGAAGTCAAATAGAAAAGTTGTATAATATACAAAAATGATTATTAAAATTTAAAAATAAACAAATTTTTTACCTTGAAGTGGGCCAACCAAAAGGCCTTCCTATCGGCGGGAGCATCTGAATAGTTAATCCACGCCCCACCATAGTTCTCCCTCAGAAATCTTCCCAGCGCTCTCTGTACTGCAGGAGGCCGATATCTATAAAATAATAAATTTCATGAATATATATGAACATATAATCATTTGAGAAATATATATTAACTAATTAACTTACTTCGTAGGCCCGTCCGTCCAAATCTCCATCCGCGTCTCGCCCGGTGGAGCGCATGGAGGGTCGCTATCACCTCCTGCCTGGTCAGGATCAATCTCATCCCCGTCCTCCATATGCTGGGCGTCGGCTCTCCCCATGGAGCCGTCGGCAGGAGGAGTGCTGGACGCAGGAGGAATGCTGGACGCCGGAGGAATGCTGGACGACGATGGTGGAATGCTGGACGACGAGGGAAGATCAGTCGCCAACCTGCTGGAACTGCCCTGTCCCGGTAATGGACCGGGAACAGTACTGTACACTGGCGTACTCGGAGATGAGGATGAGGGTACGAAATCTGCCTCCCTATCCCGAGGCACACTGGACTGACCCGTATGATGACGTCGTCCGCGTCGTCCTCCTGCCATACCTGATAATAACATATTTATATGATAGACATCACAGATTTTTGAAAAATATCATAGTCCCAAAAGTGTCACTAAATACATCACAGATTTTTGAAAAATATCATAGTCCCAAAAGTGTCACTAAATACATCACAGATTTTTGAAAAATATCATAGTCCCAAAAGTGTCACTAAATACATCACAGATTTTTGGAAAATATCATAGTCTCAAAAGTGTCACTAAATACATCACAGATTTTGGAAAATATCTGTCACAAAAGTGTCACTAAAGATAACGTCCTCCGCGACGTCCTCCGCGTCGTACATATTTAATCCTCTTCTGAAAATTCATCTTGTTCGTTTAGCTCTTCTTCTTCTTCTTCTTCTTCTTCTTCTTCCTCCTCCTCTACATCTTCACTTTCATCTGCATCTTCCTCTTCGGATAATTCTACTTCTTCTACACAATTAGATGTGTAATGAGGAACTTCCGTATTGTCCACTTCTATATTATTTGTTACAAGAGGTAGTTCATCCTCTTGATAAGCTATATCGTCAACCTCAAAGGTATTTCTAGCTTTGGTCTTGCATACTGCCCACCAGTCCGACCTTGTTGTTCCCCGTTTAGGATAACTTGTGAAGTACACGAGCTGAGCCTGACTTGATAGGACAAATGGTTCATAGGCTTGATATCGACGCCGATAGTTTATATCCACAAGACCGTGCTTGTCTACTTTCCAACCTTGACCTTCAATCGGATCGAACCAATCACACCTGAATAACACAATCTTAGCAGGCTCTATTCCATAACTATATGTCAGCTCCACAATCTCCCGTAGGATGCCGTAGAAATCGTTGCCCGCATCAACATCTTTGTAGTTCGAAGATCTGATACACAAACAGCTGTTTTTGGTGGAGTCGAGATCCACAAAGTTGTCTCTGATCGGGCAAGTTGTTGACCTGAACCTGAACCCATTAACACAGTAGCTTGGCCATATTTTTGCAGCATAAATTGGTCCCTTGGCTAGCGTTCTAATAGACTCATTCTCAAGTCTTGCGTATGGACTATCGACCTAAATACGACGAAAAAATAAATTAAGCTCATTCTCAATCAAGTGCATATACTGAAAGGTAATTACAGAGTTCTCAAGTCTTACATATGCACTCAACCATGATGGAAAATAACGCCTCATTTCTTGTTCTAGTTCTTCTTCTGTTATGTGTGGCCTACCTGACCTCACTTCATCATTAAATATGCTGAAAACAACATCGTTCAATTAATGTAATAGTCTAATAATCAACACTATTAAAATAATGTAAACGTATTAATTACTTACCCCTCCAGCTTCTCTACTTCATCCTCATCGCAGTTGAGTAATACATACACCTGAGCAGCCCTTAGCTCATCATCGTTCAGATATCTCTTCTTCATTTTACCCGACGGCTTTCCTGAAGCATTGAATACCTTCAGTATTCTATCATTACATTCATGATCTCCGTCGTCGTTTCTGGAAGCTCTCGTTCTATTAGTTGCAACATGAGGCTTGAAATACATCGAACAAAAGTTTGTAATCTCCTCGAGAACATAGGCTTCACAAATAGAACCCTCGACCCGTGCCTTATTTTTCACCTTTCTTTTTAGGTGATTCAAATGTCGCTCGAACGGGTACATCCATCGATATTCGACGGGTCCACCAACACGTGCCTCGTAGGATAGATGAATCGGCAAATGCTCCATAGAGTCGAAGAATCCAGGAGGGAACACCCTCTCTAGCTTGCACAGTGTTACCGCAATGTCCTTCTCTTGCTTTTCTAGACGATCAACGAGCAATTTCTTAGAACAAAGGTCCCTGAAGAATATGCTAAGCTCCGTCAATGGATCCCAAACTGCCTGCGGTAAGAATTCCCGAAATGCAATCGGAATTAACCTCTCCATGAATACGTGACAATCGTGGCTCTTCATACCCGTCAATTTGTTTTCCTTCGGATCGACGCATCTTCTCAGATTTGACACATATCCGTCTGGAAATTTTAGGCCCTGGATCCACCGACAAAGTCTCACTTTATCCTCCTTGTCCAGTGAGAAGATTGACTTCGGCAGGAACTGTTTTCCATTCTGCTGTATCAAATGCAACGCAGGGCGTTTGCATATTTCTGCTAAGTCCAACCTGGCCTTGGGATTGTCTTTCGTTTTTCCCTTTACGTCCATCACAGTATTAATTATGTTATCAAACACATTCTTCTCAATATGCATGACATCAAGATTATGTCTGATCAGATTGGTACTCCAATATGGCAGATCCCAGAATATGCTCCTCTTTGTCCAGTTATGATCTCTACCAAATCCATCGCACTTGTACCCAGTTGTAGGATCTTCGATAGCACTTGGAAAATCTTTAACCTCCTCCCATATCGTGGCTCCGCACCACCTTGGCGGTGGATCACCCTTCTCTACAACGCCGGCACGGAAAGCATTCCTGTTCCTTCTGAACGGATGATCTTTTGGCAGAAATTGCCGATGACAATCAAAGAAGCACGGTTTTCCTCCGTGTTTCAAGCGGAAAGCCTTACTACGGTCCATGCAATACGGACATGAGAGACGGCCATGAGTGCTCCATCCAGATAACATTCCATATGCCGGAAAGTCGTTGATGGTCCACATAAGGGTTGCCTTCATCTGAAAATTCTGCTTCCTGGAAACATCGTACGTGTTAGCGCCTACTTCCCATAACTGATTCAACTCATCTATCAAAGGCTGTAAGTACACATCAATGTTCCTCTTGGGATTGTTCGGACCAGGAATTATAACGGTTAGAAACATGTACTCGGTCTTCATGCACATCCAAGGCGGTAGGTTATACGGAGTGACAATCACAGGCCAGCACGAATACTGGGATCCCGAAAGACCAAAAGGAGGTAAAACCGTCAGAACATAGCCCCAACCTGACATTACGTGGATCTGAAGCAAAATCAGGATACACTCGATCAAAGTGCTTCCACGCTTCTCCATCGGATGGGTGATCCAACACTCCTTCAATCTGTTCTCGCATGTGCCAACTCATATTTTCGGCCGTCTCTTTCACCATAAATAATCTTTGCAACCGCGGCGTTATAGGCAGGTAGTGCATTGAATCGGTCGGTCTTCTTGCACCGGTAGACCTTCCTGTACTAGTTGGCTTATAGCGATCAGCACCACAAAATCTGCACACATCTGCGTCCTTGTCGTCTTTGTAGTACAGCATGCACCCATTGCGACAAGAATCGATTTTCTCGTATCCCATCCAGAGCGATCTCACCATCCTCTTAGACCGGTAGAAGTCTTTAGGTAACTTAGCACCCGCCGGCAAGATCTCTATAATCAACTCCAGCACTCGGTTGTAGCATTCTTGCGACATGTTAAAATCTGACTTAATGCTCAAAAGTCTTGTAACCACCTCCAACGGTGAATGATCCTCACAACCAGGATACAATGGAGTCCTTGCATTCTCCAGCAACTCCATGAACTTTGCAGCGTCGACATTCGGTGCCTCCTCAGCTGCATCAGGAACAAAACTGGGCCCAGCAGCGTCGAAAACCATGTTCACGCACCCGTCGTCGTATGCATGATTATCTGAAACAAAATTAGGTCCCGCATGCATATACGGCTCAACATAAGGCTCCGGCTCTGATGCTAACGACACAAGTTCTCCGTGTGCGGTCCACTGATAGTAATTAGGCGTGAAACCCCTCGAGTACAAATGATATGTCACTTCCACTTCTGGATAATATTTTACGTTATGACATTTTCACACACGGACACTTAATTTTGGTGCCGTCCATGTACTGAGGGAACGCCTTAGCAAACTGCAGGAACTGCTCTACTCCCGCTATGTATTCATCCCGCACACCACACATATCTTCAGGACGACGATTGTACATCCATGAACGATTCCGCAAGTAGTAATTCAGCTCCATTTGGAAATAATTCTGCAAAGATGAACACACCAATTAACAATGTTTGCTAACGTCTAAGTGTTTGCTAGTGTTTCCTATTTTCCCGGTAACGATTTCACGGGAGGAGTACGAGATGTTTCCTATTTTTCCGGTAATTCATGGCTTCTGTGAAATAACCACATCTTGGCTATTTGTTAAATAGATCGACCCTGAGCTCCCATGTTCAGTCGTGCCTTCAACATCATGTTCAAATGAAGGTGACAAGCAGCTGACTATAGAAAAATATGTCGTATTGAGCTTCATAAAGAAATGCAAGATTACTACATAGGAGCTTGTAATCTTGCATTTCTTTATGAAGCTCAAGACGGCATATTTTTTCATAGTCAGCTGCTTGTCACCTTCATTTGAACATGATGTTGAAGGCACGACTAAACATGGGAGCTCAGGGTCGATCTATTTAACAAATAGCCAAGATGTGGTTATTTCAAACGATAGGAGTCGCTATATTCCTTAGAATAGACTTGGAATATTCTCTAGAATATTCTTGGAATATGCCTTGTAGCCAAGTGCTAATTAGATCTAGATCTAATTACTCCTATAATTACCTCTCCTGCCCCCATTAGTGCTAATCACTACAAGTGGGGGGCCATGGGGGTGCTACTGCTGATGTAAACTGCTGCTACAACAGCTGTTCTTGCTGCTGCTGTTGCTGGAATGGGGGCAGCAGCTCCCCTTCTACTCCCCATCCATCTATCCACCTATCCATCCAACTATCTATCTAATATATATCTACACATACCAATAGCTAACTAGTATCCTATTTCTAACCCCAACTTGGTATCCCAAACCAAGGCTCTAACACTATAGGATACTAACAACTACATATCTAACTAGGATATGGCCTAAGATGCTAACCTATATCTAACACATTTAACCTCACACTCATCCACACAACTCACTTACACACTCACTCACATATATCACCCATGATACCACACTCATAAGCTCTCACCTAGGCTTACATATAGGCTAACACACACACACACATATAGGCATATATAGGACACATATAAATAGGATTATAGGTCCACTAATCCTTCCTATACTACTTTGGTCAACCCTAGAAGTCAAACTAGGTCAACCAAGTCCACACTAGGTCAAACTAGTCTACACTAGTCTAGCAAGCCTATTCTAGGTCTAACAAGGCTGTACAAGCCCAATCTAGGCTCCCTAGTCAAACAGGCATACATAGGCCATAGGCTATATACACATATCACACTCACTATATTATATATACTTAGCAATTTACATCAAGCATTCATTCACTTTATATATATACACATATACATGCATCAATACATATCCCTAGATATAATACACATATATTATAATATATAGGCTATATACGCATCTCCTATATATATATACATATATATTCAAGAACATAGAATTTAGGAAATGGCAATGTGTGTGTGTGCAAAGAGAGGCAATGTGAGACTTTAGCTAATAGGTGTGTGTACATGTGTAAAGAGTGATAGGTGGTGTGTGAGTGTTACAAGGTGGCAGGCAAATGTGTGTGTGGTGTGAATTTGTGTGTATAGAGTGATAGGAAAACACTAAAATAGTTAAGGGAAACAATATTCTTTCCCCCCTCATTCTCAGATTTTGTGAATTAACAAATAGTCAAAAGAACATGTTAAATCTCAGATTTTATACACAACCTATCAATCTCAGTTTTGACAGTTTAAAGCTAAACTCAGGTTTCATCAATCAACACAACCCAAGTCCTAAACATTAATACACAGTTTATACAAACAACCAATTCAGTTTAATAGTCTAAAACCAAAACCCAGGTTTGCTCTTAACAAAGAGTTATCAAAACACAAAAAGAACTGTGTCAGTGTGTGTGTGTCTGTGTGTGTGTGTGTCTGTGTGTGTGTGTCGTGTGTGTGTCCGTGTGTGTGTGTGAGAGGAGGAGGAGGAGGAGGAGGAGGGGGGAGAGGAGTTAGGGTTAGGGTTAGGGTTTACCTTAGGAAGAGGGAGGAGGAGGAGGAGCTAGGGAGAGGAGGAGGATCTCGGATTGGGGGAGGAGGAGCTCGTCGGAGCGGGAGGGAGTCGCCGGGGGCGGGGGGAGCGAGTCGCCGGGGGCGGGGGGAGAGAGTCGCCGGGGGGGAGAGTCGCGGGGGGGGGGGGGGGGGAGAGAGTCGCCGGGGGGGGGAGAGGGATTCTGAAAATTTTGGAAAACTTTCGAGTGAGGGGGAAAAGGAAACAGCGTGCCTAAGTAAAACATTTAGCGACGTCAACTAACGACGTCGCTAAACGTCGCAAAACTTTATTACATGGCGACATATATTAATACTCTGTCGCCCGAACGTCGCTATTCTGCAACGTAAATTATGTAATGTCGCTGAACGTCGCTGGTTAGCGACGATTTGCGACGTCACATGACGGGAGTCGCTATATTACATTATAGCGACGTTCTTTTCTTACGTCGCTAAAACACGTCGCTAATATAGCATATTTTAGTGTGAGTACCTCATCGTGTGTCGTGCCACTGTAACATGAGGAACTCGTCCTCTTTGTAGTGCTGACTACACCCTCTTTATTTTTAACATACAGCTAGGCTAACTGCTATTTGCGGTGCTACGCCGCTGTGACTTGGCCTGCAAAACCGAGGCTTTATCCTATTCCTGGGCAGTACCCCACATATAGGAACCTCATTGTGGAGTCACCCCACTGTAGCATGGAGTTTCACTCCTTGTAGTGTTGTTCTACCGTGCTTCCTGTAAAGCACACCAGGTATTCACTCTGCCCGAGAACTCATTAAGGCAACTAAGCCAACCTTCCCACAGGAACCGTTTTTCGCAGAAAACAACAGTAGACAACAGTGGTTATAGGTCCGTAACCTCTCCATCCCAATAGAACATGTACCCACCATAATATTCTTCCGATTAGTGGTCCTCCCTTGAACCAAAAGCTAGATGCCTAGTAGATAATCTTTGAACTAATAGCATAAAACTTTAGGTAGGAATACAATATACAATATCAGAATGCCTTCAAGCCCATTTACAAGCTGTGTCATCGACCAGCTGGCGCTTGAGGCCCTTGGTGAACGGATCCGCCAGGTTCTCCTGACTCCGAACATCAACTACTGCAATAACACCTCTCTTGATAAGATCGTGTACTGTCCTGTGCTTCAACCGCACAGTCCTCTTCTTCCCGTTGAAGAGGTCATTTGATGCCACCGCCGCAGTCGCCTGGTTGTCGCAGTATATCGATATCGCCGGTATTTGCGTCCCAACCATTGGAAGATCATACATGAGCTCCCGAAGCCATTCTGCTTCCCTCGGCTGCGGTACCAAGTGCAAAGAACTCAGATTCATGGATGACCGCGAGAGCATAGTCTGCTTCTTCGACTTCCACGATATAGCAGCTCCACCCATTATGAAAATGAATCCACATATTGTCACGACCCGCTACCCAAATTGTTGGGCCGGGCCGAGTCATGTCCGCCTGCGTTTGGGATAAAACGCAGTAAGCTGTTCTAGAGAACAAGATAAGACTAAATGTGCTAACAGTTCTATAAGTGAAAAAGTCATAAATGCTCCAAACACAAAAGTCGTATCATATAGAAATAAGTCCAAAGTACAAGTCTGAAATGTAAAACTGGATACATGTCCAGTTACAAAAATATGTAGTCTAATACATGACTACTCTCAAAAGTCTAAAGCAAAAAGACAACTAGGCGAGGTTCCCCGCAGGAACATCTCGTAAAGCAAAGCCGGGTCCTGGCAGTATCACCATATATGAGTCGCAGAGTAACTCCTCCTCAGTAAGGACACCTACAACGTTATCCTGTCAGGACGGGAGCAAGTACTGAATCTACACAAACATAATACTGATCATGTGATGAAAAGAAATGACATATCATGTTTGTTCAGTTTTAGGTACATTTTATCATGGCAATAGATATTCATTTTAAAGTTTAAAACTGTAGTAGGTGAGTGATCAGTCAATAGGTAATCAGGATGTACAGCGGTACATATCAATTTTTTGATGTGCACATACGTACACATAACGGCATCGGTGTATATCCATACACAAATGCGAGACTAGACATACGACACAGATACATATGAAGTAACGGTGCTCGATAATACATACGGAGAAGGGGGTCATGATCACGTACACTTACTAGCAATTTTCCCTTAACCCGTTGTTTAAACATGTGAGAGATATGAAAACTATCCTAAACATGGCAGAGACTGAAAGTAATACAACATGCAAGTTTTAACTTGCTACCCCAAGGATCAGCATTTAACATGGTTGGTGAATCACAGTTTATGGTTTATAGCAGTATGTAAAGTTTATAGAAGTACTTGCCTCTAGCAAAGCAAAGCAAGCAAGCTGCGATAAAAGTGCTATAGATGTCTGGTAACTCGTCACTATAGAAATAAATACATAAACTTAGTTTTTACACTAAGCTAAAACACTAAGACACTAATTTGTGAAACACGACTTGTGACTGGGCACCTAGCCAAAATGATGACTTTAGCTTAGGAAACCAATGTAGGGTGACACACTACTATAAACTAACTTTCTAGGGTCTTTACACTAGTGAGGGGTGAGGTTCAACACGGCTAAAACTCAAAATAACACAAAAGTTACAAGTCGTAATTATTCAATAAATAAATCAAATGAACATTATTTTCCAATAATTTTGAGATAGACAAAAAGCTTAATTTACATAAAACAAAGTACCAAAATGATCCTTGTTAATTAAAGAAATTTATTATAATTTTTCTGGAATTTATTACCTATGTATATTTTATAAAAATCAGTTTTCCTAAGTACACTAAAATGAGTTCTGGTTTCATATGCCAAAAATGTGGCAAAACTATAAATTAAATACTGTAAAAATTATAATAAATTAGCTAAATTAACTTAGTATCTAAATACTATTTTCCAAAATTTTAACAACAATTAAAGTATTTTAAAAATTCAAAAATAGCATTGCACACAATCTGAAATTAATAATTAATTATCTGCGTATTTTGTCCATGTACATAGTTTGAACCAAAGTTCAAATACAGGACCCAAGGCCATGAATCAAGTCCAATATGACTTGTACAGTCTTGAATGGTGAAAACACATTTGAGCCCAAAAAATCCATGCTAGGCTTGGACACCAAATTGTTGCAGTAATTTAAATACAAAAAATAAAAGACGTAAAAATACATAATAAATATTATATTTTAATAGGGCAAAATTATACATAGTAGTTCTAAAATATGACAATTATTTATAAAGATAATTTACACTAGGTAGAGTGAAATATATATAAAATGTATTCTACAATATTTATATTACATAAATATATAGACATTTACATAATGGATATACATACATATGTTAAAAATACACACACACACACACACACATATATATATATATATATATAGAAGATATATAATATATAATATATATATAGATATATATATATATATATATACAAATATTGTATACATATATATAATAGTATATATATAATATATATATATACACATGAACATATACATTTTTTTTTTTTTTTTATATACACATGAACATATATACATATATGTACATAAATACATATATACATACACATACATACATATTATAATAAAGTACTAAATATAACATATATATATATATAATTATATATATATATATTATATATATATATATATATATATATATAACAGAAAAAGAAAAGGAAAAGGAAAAGAAAAAAAAAGAAAAAGAAATAGAAACAGCAGCGCAAAGGGGGGCTCGAACTCGGCCCTATGGGTCGGGTTTTTGGGTCGGGTCGGGCTGGCCAGGGGTCAGCCCGCGGCTTGTGTTAGGATTAGGTTTTAGTTCATTTTATTTAGGTTAAGCATTTAATAAATATAAAAAATATATAATAACAATCCTGTGTCCTGACAGTTAGGGACACAGGAGTCTAAGTGTCCGGATCGATTTTGACACGCACGACACGAGTTTGCTGTGTCCAGTTCTACCCTCGTGCTCGCCAGGACACGGCGAACCACATACGTGGACACGAGATACGTACGACACGTTTCGACACTTGCCACTTATGTGTCCGGCGAGTCGGGGAGTTTCGGGAGCCGTGGACGGCGGAGAAGACGTCGGCGAGGCGGCGCTTGGGTGGCGCTGGGCATAGCTCGTCGGGACGAACTCGTCGGTGGTGGTTGGGGGCGGTGAAGTTCACTGTGGGGGTGGCGCTGTGGAGTGGTCGGAGTTAGGGTTACGGCGGGTGGAAAGTAGAGGAGACGGTGTTCGTGGGCGGTCGTGGTGGTGTTTTAGGGTTAGGGTTAAGTTTGGAGAAGAGGGGGGGTTTTATAGGCTGGTTAGGGCGGTGGATCAGCCGGGAAAGGCGGGGAAAAGTGAGTCGGTGGTCGTCGTCGGCGTGGCAGTCGGCCAGCCGAGTCGTTGGGGGTGGGTAGCATAGGATTTACAATTAGGCCCCCGTAGTTTAGAAAATTACCAATAGGTCCTAATAATTACTGAATGCAAATTAGAATTTGTATTCCGCATTAAAAACAATTAGTTAATTACAAACTGAAATTATAACAATTCAATAAATTACATAACTACATAAAAACAATTCTAAAAATTACAGAATGATATTAAAACATTTAAATTAATTGCAAAATAATATTTTTGTATTTAAAACTCATTTAAAAATCATTTAAAAATTCTAGAAAAATTCCTAAAATCATAATAAATATTTTAAGGCTAAAAATGACATTAATAATTAATTAACACTAATTAAGTAAATTTTGAAAAACAGGGGCTCACAAGTCTTCCCTCCTTGAAAATTTCGTCCTCGAAATTCATAAGGATTGAAGACCCTACAATAATCTAACATAGCAAGCAATGCAACATATGACTAAGGCTATGATCGAAACTAACCTCTAAGGTATCAAGCGAGAACGGGTGGTTTCCTCGCAGCGGTTGGATCGAACAAGTAAGGGTATCTCTCCCTCATGTCCGACTCCCTCTCCCAAGTAGATTCACCCGGAGAGTGACGGCTCCAAGCTACTCGTACTAAGGGTATAACCTTGTTCCTCAGCCTCTTCTCCCTCCTGTCTAATATCTCTACAGGCTGCTCAGAAAGTGTAAGGCTCGGTCCGACCTCCAACTCTGAATGATCTAGCACATGACTGGGGTCTGGAACATATCTCCTCAGCTGAGATACGTGAAAGACATCATGAACTCCTGCTAGGTTGGGTGGAAGTACAACCATGTAAGCTACCTCTTCGATCCTGCCAAGTATCTCGAACGGCCCGATGTATCTGGGGCTCAGCTTCCCTCCTCGTCCAAACCGGATCGTCCCTCTAGTATGTGATATCTTCACTAGCACCATATCACCGTCTGCGAACTCCATCGGTCTGCGACTAGCATCAGCCCAGTGTTTCTGTCTGTCCTGAGCTACTCTGAGCCTGTCTCTGATCATCCCGACTTTTTCTGCTGCATCCGTGATCATCTCTGGCCCAAGCATAACTCTGTCCCCAACATCATCCCAAAAGAGCGGTGTGCGGCATCGTCGTCCATATAGCGCCTCAAAAGGAGACATACTGATACTGGCTTGGTAGCTGTTGCTGTATGAAAACTCTACCAAGTGCAGATGGCTCTCCCATGATCCTCCAAAGTCCAGTACGCAGGTCCTCAGCATATCCTCCAGTGTCTGTATCGTCCTCTCGAACTGCCCATCTGTCTGCGGTGGTACGTCGTACTGAACTTGAGCCTACTGCCCAACTCCTCCTGCAAGCTCCTCCAGTAGTGGTGTCACGCCCCGATTCCGTAGAATCGATAGTCGTCCCCCGGACGTGATGCCGTGCGAACCTAAGTTGCGATCGCACAAGGCATAGTCATAAGGTTATCCGAAACACAACATCAAGTTAGAGTACACAGAGAAATTGAATGACACATTTGAAATAGAAGTAGACTTTTTCATTGATAAAACTTCATTTACATTGACTTCATTACATTCATTGCCGCGCGGGCTACAATATGACTCGACTTACAAAATGAACGCCGATGAGATAGTCGTTCTATACATTACATCCCTTTTTACAAGCAAAAACTATTACACATTTCTACCTGCTATCGAGGCGAGTCGAGTCGTCATCTTCTTTTGGACTGAGTGCGGGTCTTCTTCAAAAGGAATCCAGAAATAAGCCTTTACACGTGGACGAGGCTTCGAAGGGTTCACTTCGCCTTGAGCTTTCAAGTGGCACGCCCTTCGTGGTTCGGGGTACCTGCGTGGAGAGCGAGGATCAGTACATTACACTTTGTACTGGTGCATGGCTATTTAAGTTCCAAGCTCTTATTTGGTTGAAGAGTTTAAATGACTTAAAGTATGAATGTTTCTAACCATCCTAATGAATTGCAAACAAGCATATGACAAGCATAGTAAAATTTACGTTGAAACTTACCGACGGCGGCCCGCGCCGCGCCTTATGAAACTTACCATGTTCTTCCCTGTCAATTGTTATCATTTCCATACCAAGTACAATTTTCGTGTGTTGGTCACTGGCTCCCAGAGCCATCGTGGACTCCTTCTAGCTTTTTATTAGACGGGGCCCTTTCAGCGCGAGTAGCGAGACCCGCTGCAAGTCCTGCCTAACATTGTGCCCAGCATAGCTTATGAGATGTTTCCTTCTTGGCCGCAACGGTCCCGTGGCCCCGGGTTGCCGTGCGGGGAAACTTTACCTTGTCGACAAGTTGTCCATGTCCGTGCAAAGACCATTTTTCTTCTTTTAGTTATTAAGACATAGCCTACATTCTCTTTGAAAACTCAATCATTTTACCGTGTCCGTGCCCTTGCATTCAATCTTTAATCCGCAACAACACTATCGATTTACTTAAGAAAAGGTCGAGAAGAGAAGGGTCAGCCACTCACCTTGAGTTTACTTCGGCGAGAGAACTTGTTGGTCGCGCTAGACGTCGCCTACGCGATTACGTAAAATCGCACAAGCAACCGATTAGAACACTGCATTAATCAAGAAGTTCGATAGGAAATGCGAGTTCGAAATGCAAGCCATGAAAACTATCGAAAACATTCACGAAAGCGCATTCAGAAAACAAAGCCAAAACCAACGCAAGCGGCGTGAAAAGCAGAGCAACGGGAGGTCTCTCCCGACTCAGCTGCAGAGTCAATCCTCGAGGCGTAACCCGCTGAATATGGGACTTGGTTCCGAAGAAGACATTCCATAACGAGGAATGGATCTTAATTCAACCGTTCCCGTTCGATCGACTCGGTCGATCCCGACCTATCGGTCCCGACCGAATCGATTGCAACAGTGCTCCTTTCTCGCACACCCCGTGGACAGAGTACGGGGCACGATGTAGGGACGGGGTACTACAAGTGGGACGTGAATCTGTTGTCTCTGTCCGACACGATGCTCACTGGCACTCCGTGTAGGCGAACTATCTGCTGCATGTATAGCTCTGCCAACTTCTCGGTGGAAAGCCCCACCTTGAAGGGTATAAAGTGCGCACACTTCGTCAGCCTATCCACGATGACCCAAATGGTATCCTTCCCTCCTTGGGAACGAGGAAGCCCTGAGACGAAGACCATCGTAATATTTCCCACTTCCACTCGGGAATGGGTAACGGCTGCAACAAACCAGCTGGCCTTTGGCGCTCCGTC
This sequence comes from Iris pallida, assembly GCA_029216955.1. NCBI lineage: Eukaryota > Viridiplantae > Streptophyta > Magnoliopsida > Asparagales > Iridaceae > Iris > Iris pallida. The sequence continues at coordinate 19,369 of JANAVB010030936.1, forward strand.
TTGACCTGCTGGCAAACTAGGCATCTCGAGATGAAATGCGATACATCCCTCTTCATTCCGTGCCACCAAAGATGTTTTAGCAAGTCACGGTACATCTTGTTAGCACCAGGGTGAATAGAATATCTCGATCGGTGCGTCTCCTGCAAGGCTGCCTCTACCAGCTCTCCCTTCGGCACGCACAATCGGCTGCCATGCCTTAAGGATCCATCCTCTGCTATAGTGAAGTCATCCAGCAATCCAGCTAAAGCCTGGGCTCGAAGTCTGCGAAGGCTCTCATCTGTAGACTGTGCCTCCCGGATCTGCTCCATCAAACCTGACTGAATGTCAAGTGCCATCATCTGTATCACTGATCCTGGCTGAACTAGCTCGATACCGAGCTTCTCCAGGTCTTCCCGTAAATGTCGATCAATCATCAGATACTATGCCATCGGATGCCTGCTCAGCGCATCCGCCACCATATTTGCCTTCCCGGGGTGATACTGTAAATCGATGTCGAAGTCTTTCATCAACTCCAACCATCGTCTTTGCCTCATATTCAGCTCTTTCTGCGTGAACACGTACTTCAAGCTTTTGTGTCAGTAAAGATTTTTACACGCTCTCCGTATAAGTAATATTTCCATAACTTGAGTGCAAAGATCACCGCAGCTAACTCTAGGTCATGGGTAGGATAATTCTGCTCATGAGTCCGTAATTACCTAGATGCATAAGCAATCACTTTCCCATGCTGCTGTAGGACACATCCTAGCCCATTCCCAGAAGTATCGCTGTATATGGTGAAACCTCCAGAACCTGAAGGTAAAGTCAGAACTGGAGCGGTCGTCAGCCTCCTCTTCAGCTCCTCAAATGCTGCCTGGCAGTCCTCTGACCAAATGTATCCTGTGTCCTTCCGTGTCAGCTTCGTCATGAGTTCAGCCATCCTAGCAAAGTCCTGGACGAACTTTCTATAATAGCCTGCTAAATCCAGAAAGCTCCTGATCTCTGAAACTGACGTCGGAGCCTTCCATGTCTCAACTGCAGCAATCTTCCTGGGATCCACTGAGATTCCATCTCCAGTGACTACATGGCCGAAAAACTCCACTCGGTCTAAAAGAACTTGCACTTCGACAATTTGGCAAACAATCTCTCCTGCCTCAGAATCCCCAAAACTATTCGCAAGTGCTCTGCATGCTCCTCCGGCGTCTTCGAGTATATCAGGATGTCATCGATAAACACTACGACAAACTTATCCAGATACTGGTGGAATATCTTATTCATCAAATTCATAAAGACAGCTGGCACATTTGTGAGACCAAATGGCATCACCAGAAACTCGTACTGTCCGTACTTCGTGTTGAACATCGTCTTCTTGATGTCTGCTGCCCTGACCTTCACCTGATGGTACCCGGATCTTAAGTCTATCCTGGAAAACACCTTCGCCCCACTCAACTGGTCGAACAAATCATCTATCCTGGGTAGAGGATATTTGTTCTTGATGGTGATGGCATTCAACGCCCGGTAGTCAATACACAATCGAACTGTACCATCCTTCTTAGGCACAAAGAGCACTGGCGCTCCCCATGGAGAAGCACTGGATCGAATGAAACCCTTTTTCAACAGGTCATCAATCTGCTCTTTCATCTCTATGGCCTCCTTGGGATTCACTCTATAGTAAGCCTGGGATACTGGTGATGAATCCGGCACTAAATCTATGGTGAACTCCACATCTCTGTCAGGCGGAAGTCCTAGAAGATCCTCTGGAAATATATCCATAAACTCCCTGATGATAGGGTGTGGCGGTGCTACGTCCCCAACTGTCGCACACAGTTCGGCTCTAGGCTGATCTCCGACCCTGTCCTCCTGACACTGAATGGTGCTATGCCTGGGGGACTGAACAAAATACTACCCTCATGACAATCTATAGATGCATGGGCATAGCTAAGCCAGTCCATCCCCAATATATATCATAACCGGGGAGTGGCATCACAAAGAATCGTCCCCTGAACTCTCTCCCGGCTATAAAAATAGAACATCTATAGATAGCTCTAATTAGCACTGGTCCTTCTTCCGTCATCACTCTACTAATCTCCGCAGTAGGTGTAGCTACTAGATGGTGTTTATGCATAAACTCTAATGATAGGAAGCTATGAGATGCACCAGAATCAAACAAACATAGAGCTACAAAAGTATGCAAATACATGACCTGTGATGACGTCGCTAAGTAATCTGGCTCCGAAACCTGCTCCGGCTCCGGCTCGAGAGCTAGACTATAACCTTCCCCTGAGGTCCCTTTTGCTGCTGCAGATGCTGCCCAAACCTCTGCTGCTGAGTCGGAAGTGGTCCTCTAGATCCCGTGGCTACTGGGCAGCTCCGAAGCTGATGGGTGGCAGACCCACAAGCCAAACACTGCCCCAACTTCTTCCTGCAGATGGAAGCGTCGTGGCCTACCCTCTTGCAGAATACACAAAACCTCCTTTCGGCTGCTGCTGCTGATGTCAGGGTCCCGGGGCTCTAACTGGCGGGCGGGGTCGGGTGATGTGATGTAGGGGACGGTATGTCTGCTGGGGCGGCATCGGTGCTCTCTGCTGGAAAGCCTGACGCTTGGACGATCCTTCATGATGTACAGAAGCCGGCCTCTTGTATGACAGAAGACGCTCCTCGATGCTCTGGGCTAACTCTAGGCTCTGGTAGTAGTCAGTCGTACCGTTCGCCACTATAAGAATGCCGATGTCTGGAATTAGACCATGGCAAAACCTACGGTCATCTCCTCTGGATCTGCAACCAGACTAGGAGCGAAACGGCTCAGGCGACTAAACTCTGCCGCATACTCATCAACAGAACGGTTCCCCTGCTGGATGTTCTGGAATCGTAGCCCCATGGCTACTCTAGCAGTGGTCGAGAAGAATTTCTTCTTGAACTGGGTCTTAAACTGATCCCAAGTGGCCCTCCCTCTCGCAAACAACGGCTCATTCCGGAACCAGACTCCTGCCAAGTCTATCAGCAGAAATCCCGCTGCCTCGACCTGGAGGTCACCCGACATCCTAACTCCAAGGAGCTTCCTCTCTACCGAGTCTAGCCAGTCATCTGCTACTACTATGCCCTCAGTCCCTGAGAACTCCTTGGGATTCAGACCCATGAAGTCCTTGATCGTCCCCGCTCTCTGCCGTGGCTCTACAGGTGGTGGGACCATGGTACGTTCCTCAGAACGCTCCATGCTCTGGCGAAGTAGGGTAGTCTGCTCCTGATGGGTTTTAGGAACCCCTGGATCATTGTGAGCAGTTGGTTCCCGTCGAGTGTGACGGAAGCCTGGGTAGGTATAGTGATAGGGGGTGGTGAAAGTATTGGGTTCTGCTGGACATGTGATGTGGAAGGTGGTGGAGGCATCTGGGTTTGTGGATCTATGGAGTGGAGGAACGTGGTAGGTGGAGGTGGGGGTGTATCAGTCAACTGTTCAGCTGACTGGATATGGAGTGCGCCATTCTCAGGTGTAACATACTGGAATGAACGAGTAAGCACCATCTAATTACAATAAAAAGGACTTATAAGGACTTGTTAAAGTAAGCAATCATAGGCAAGAAAATCTAATTATAATAGCAAACATGTGATATATTTTCTATGTTGCAATCCTAGCATTTCTCTAGGTGTTCTAAGCCTCATTCCTAATGTTGTCTAATTACCTTAAGTTCCTAATTGCAGGTATGCTTGGTACAATAACGTAACCCAACAATTTAGTCTGGACCTGCATGGGCCACCACTAAAAACATGTCACGACCCGCTACCCAAATTGTTGGGCCGAGCCGAGTCATGTCCAGCCTGCATTTGGGATAAAACGCAGTAAGCTGTTCTAGAGATAACAAGATAAGACTAAATGTGCTAACAGTTCTATAAGTGAATAAAAGTCATAAATGCTGCAAACACAAAATTCGTATCATATAGAAATATCCAAAGTACAAGTCTGAAATGTAAAACTGGATACATGTCCAGTTATAAAAATACGTAGTCTAATACATGACTACTCTCAAAAGTCTAAAGCAAAAAAGACAACTAGGCGAGGTTCCCCGCAGGAACATCCTTGTAAAGCAAAGCCGGGTCCTCGGCAGTATCACCATAAATTAGTCGCAGAGTAACTCCTCCTCAGTAAGGACACCTACAACGTTATCCTGTCAGGACGGGAGCAAGTACTGAATCTAACAAACATATAATCTGATCATGTGATGAAAAGAAATGGCATATCATGTTTGTTCAGTTTTAGGTACATTTTATCATAGCAATAGATATTCATTTTAAAGTTTAAAACTGTAGTAGGTGAGTGATCAGTCAATAGGTAATCAGGATGTACAGCGGTATATATCAATTTTCTGATATGCACATACGTACACATAACGGCATCGGTGTATATCCATACACAAATGCGGGACCAGACATACGACCAGATACATATATAATGTAACGGTGCTCGGTAAATACATACGGAGAAGGGGTCATGATCACGTACACTTACTAGCGATTTTCCCTTAACCCGTTTTTAAACACGTGAGAGATATGAAAACTATCCTAAACATGGCAGAGACTGAAAGTAATAAAACATGCAAAGTTTTAACTTGCTACCCCAAGGATCAGCATTTAACATGGTTGGTGAATCATAGTTTATGGTTTATAGCAGTATGTAAAGTTTGTAGAAAGTACTTGCCTCTAGCAAGCAAAGCAAAGCAAGCTGCGATAAAAGTGCTATAGATGTCTGGTAATTCGTCACTATAGAAATAAATACATAAACTTAGTTTTTACACTAAGCTAAAACACTAAGACACTAATTTGTGAAACACGACTTGTGACTGGGCACCTAGCCAAAATGATGACTTTAGCATAGGAGACCAATGTGGGGTGACACACTACTATAACTAACTTTCTAGGGTCTTTACACTAGTGAGGGGCGAGGTTCAACACGGCTAAAACTCAAAATAACACAAAAGTTACAAGTCATAATTATTCAATAAATAAATCAAATGAACATTATTTTTCAATAATATTTGAGAGAGACAAAAAGCTTAATTTTACATAAACAAAGTACCAAAATGATCCTTGTTAATTATAAAAATTTATTATAATTTTTCTGGAATTTATTTACCAGTATGTATATTTTATAAAAATCAGTTTTCCTAAGTACACAGAAAATGAGTTCTGGTTTCATATGCCAAAACTGTGACAAAACTTGTAAAAATTATACTAAATTAGCTAAATTAACATAGTATCTAAATACTATTTTTCCAGAATTTTAACAGCAATTAAAGTATTTTTAGAAATTCAAAAACAGCATTACACACAATCTGAAATTAAATAATTAATTATCTGCGTATTTTGTCCATGTACATAGTTTGAACCAAAGTTCAAATACAGGATCCAAGGCCATGAATCAAGTCTAATATGACTATACAGGTCTTGAATGTGTGAAAATATATTTGAGCCCAAAAACCCATGCTAGGCTTGGACACCAAATGGTTGCAGTAATTTAAATACACAAAAATACAAAGACATAAAAATACATAATAAATATTAATATTTTAATATGGCAAAATTTACATAGTAGTTATAAAAATATGACAATTATTTTATAAAGATAATTACACTAGGTAGAGTGAAATATATATAAAATGTATATCTACAATATTTATATTTACATATAAATATATAGACATTTACATAATGGATATACATACATATGTTAAAAATACATATATATATATATATATATATATATATATATATATATATATTAATATATATATATATATATATCTATATATATATATATATAATAGTAAATATATAATAATATAATACATGAACATATATACATATATACATATATGTACATAAATACATATATACATATACATACATACATATTATAATAAGTACTAAATATAAACATATATATATATATA
>JANAVB010030937.1:0-46261 GCA_029216955.1 Iris pallida
CTTTCCATATCTCCTCCATCTCCAACCCAAACAGGATTCCATGAATTAACTCCAAATCCACAAAATCCTAAATCCACCTCCAAATACGTTTACCAAACGACCCTCAAGGGAATTGCAGTAAAGCACCTTCTCCAATTTCTGCTCTAGAACAGAACAGAGTCATAATCTAATTTGTTTCAGTTTATTAATTTGTTTTCATTGGTGTGGACATATGGTTTTTGATGAACTCTCGGTTGTCCTAAAGCCGTACTTTGCTATCCTAGAGACTGATCTGGTGGCTGGCATGTTATAAATGTATAGTTCATCTGATTTATATTTAATGAACTTTGGTTACGTATTAAAGTAATGTACTCCTGGCTGAATACCCTTTTCTCAAAAATATAAATAAATAAATAAATAAACATTCTAATGTAGCTTTATGGATATAAAAAATATGTCCAAGGACATCACTGTTTAAACTTGTAGAAAACGCTTTGATAAGATTAATTCCAAGGAAGATGTGCATTGGATGAATGGAAACAATGTACAAGGCCAAAGAAAATATAGCTGAAGCTCTTTATAGATGTACAAGGCTCAGCAACTTGCCATCCTTAAGACACTCCTCGTTGATGTCGCTTTGGGTGGCACCTTAGACCTGACCTTGGCCTACCTCGTATATAGAAACTACGGAATCTTTGAGAGTATCCATATATAGTCCTTAATTTCCCATCCTCCAGATTAACAATTTCCCCATAAAGGATCTCATTTACCAATGCTTGTAAGTGAAAACCCGACAATCCTCATCACCATAACCAAATTTTTAGTGAACATTTAACAATTTTAAATAATAGTTTTCTACAAGTGCCATATGAGGAATCAAGGATAGGTTTTAGTTCAGATGAGGAATAAAAGAGGGGTTCTAGAGAGAAAAGGAAAGAAATCCTTCTCATAGGAGGAAACAAAAATCCTCTCTACTGATGGATCCTTTGAGGTAATATTTCTCCAGATATCTTCATTTTACCTCTTAAATGACTAGGGTTTCCAAATATGGTACTAGCATCCTTTTATCTTGTGACTGAATGGGATTGACATCCCATCTTTGTGTGGGATTGACGTATAGAAATTTCTCTTGGACATATACTTTGGCTTGTATAATATTGAAGGGAGATGCAATAAAGGAGAGAGTTGCAGTAGGAAAGATGGAAGGAAATAATATTAGGCAAGTTGTGGTCTCAAGACTAAAACTAGAGGTACTAGGCAAGTTGACAAGCTTGTGGTTTATGACTAAGACTTCATGTTGGGGGCTCATGGTTTCCTTCGAATTGTTTTCCTTCAATTTCAACTTCCCCTTTTACCCCTAATCCCATCTTTCCTTCCTTATGCATAAGATGAATCTACTAATACTGCAACCCCATTGTCGAACATTGTTGTAATAAAGTTGATCCTAATGTTGGCACACAACAAGAGGGAAGACTTAAAGGTGAAAGAGAGATCTACTCAATCAAAGAGAACAAGGAATAAACCTTACATGACGAAAGAAAGTCTTATTCTCCCTATAGCCCTTAATACAACGTTCCTCCATAGCCTTCAATGTATGTTCCTCCATGTATCTTCAAATTTTACTCCATAGAACAACTTAGGTTATAAATTTGGTACAAACATCCTTTCATCTTGTGGCTGCATATTATTGACTTATAGATCTTTATGCTACAAATACTATTGGTAGTACAAGATGAGTGGTGTCATAGAGAAGAAGGGACAAAATAGTACCAAGGAAAACTGGCAAGGTTGACCTTCCATATCCTTCTAGCTACGATGTTGACGAAGTGGCCATTCTAACCAATTGCTTATTTTAGTTTCTATATATCAAAGAAAGTAAGTCCCTAGCTATTTCGAATTTTCCAAGCACACCCTTAGGTTAAAAGTGTGTATCAACGCCACCAGGCTACCACAATGCAAGGTCTAAAGAGGCCTTCGATCCAGATGTGCAGAACCTTACCCACCACCATCACCAAACACCTGAATAGTGGAGAGGTTGGGAACCATCAGAAAATTTCAATTCCCATAGTCAGAAAAGTGCAGCGACCCTGCCATCTAGAAGGAGCATATGGATATTGTTGATAATGATGTTGGCCCCAATGTCGACATCGACAAAAGGAAGATCTAACAACAATGGAGGCAAAGAAGGGAGAAAATATGTACAGAATCACTAACGCACAGGAAATGAATATGGAAAGCATGTTTTTGTGAAGATAATGTTGGGAAAGAAGCGCGGAAACCTTTCCTCAAACCGGAGAGTACCTGCGAGAGGACCGAGCAATACAACGCACGAACCCAAAATAGCCACACAAAAACAATCACGCAGACACAGAGAATTTTTGACGTGGAAACCCTTGCGGGAAAAACCACGGGACGATCGGTCCAACCATGAGAAGCCTCCACTAATGGAATAGAAGAATTACACCCTCTACAAACTCCTCCCGATCCAAATCGGATCCCCACAACACTCAGAGATAAGACAATGATTACAAGGCTACGAAGAGCGGAACGACGAGTAGAGATTACCCGAACACGATCTCCTTCGAAAACGACCTTCAATCCTCCGTCTTCTTCTCCGAAGTTGTAATGGCACTCTTGCCTCCTTCTCTCTCAAACTTGTGTTGTCCAATGCGATTAGAGTTAGGGTTGAGAAAACTCAATATTCTCCCTAATCCCGCAACCAACCTGGACCGTTGGATTAGATCCAATGATGAAAACTCATCCTGAAATCCGCTTCAGCCCCCCGACACACAGAGTTCGGCCAGAACTCTGTGTGGAGCAACCAGCACTGGATGGCCAACCCCTGGAACGGCCAGACCGAGTTCGGCCAGAACTCGGCCTGGGACCGAGTTCGGCCCGAACTCGGCAGACTTGGTCCAGAACCCCCTTTGGGGCAGCAGCAGCAGTAACAACTACTCCCGAGCTTCTCCGACATCGGACGACGCTCGTCGCACTCCGGGATCTTCTCCACATAGGTTGGGAACCCCACCCACTCCAACAAATCTCCCCTTCACAATTATGGGGAGGATGTCGTCATCCCGACGATCTGCCTGCAGTACTCAACTTCCTCCTTGGTAGAATCTTCGTGAACATATCAGCTCCGTTGTCATCTGTATGCACCTTCTCAAGCTCCGCGTCCTTCTTCTCAACCACATCGCGTATCCAATGATACCGAGTCTCGATGTGCTTGGACCGGCTATAAAACGTCTGATTCTTCACAAGATGGATAGCACTCTGACTGTCGCAAAGCAAAGTATACTGCTCTTGCTTCAGTCCCATTTCCTGCAACAGCTTCTTCATCCACAACAGCTCCTTGCAAGCCTCCGTCGCCGCAATGTATTCCGCCTCCGTCGTCGACAAGGCACACACTTCTGCAACCGCGACTGCCACGACACCGCTCCTCCCGCAAACATCATCACGTAGCCTGAAGTCGATCGCCTCGTGTCTACATCTCCAGCCATATCAGCGTCGGTATACCCAACCAGCTTCGGCTCGTCACCACCAAAGGAAAGTCTCCAACCAGCAGTGCCCTGAAGATATCGTAGAATCCACTTGACCGCACTCCAGTGTACCCTTCCAGGATTCGAAAGATACCTGCTAACCGTACCAACTGCAGCAATATCTGGCCTCGTACACACCATGGCATACATAAGGCTTCCCACAGCTGAGGCATATGGAACCCCTCCATATCTTCCTTTTCGTCCTCGTAGATGGACACTGCTCCTCAGTGAACTTAAAGTGAGCCGCGAGGGGGGAACTCACTTTCTTCGACCCGTCCATCCCGAAACGCTGAAGTACCCGGTGAATGTACTTCTTTTGGGACAAGTGTAGCAGCTTGGACTCTCTCTCTCTCGGCTGATCTCCATCCCAAGAATAGTCTTCGCTGCGCCCAAATCCTTCATAGAGAAGGCCGCGCCCAGTTGGCGCTTCAACTCCGCTATCCTAGTGGCATTCCGACCCACTAATAGCATATCATCAACATAGAGCAATAAGATGATAAATCATCATCGGCAAAGTACCTCACAAATGCACAATGGTCCGACGTCGTCCGTGCATAACCATGCTCCCCCATAAACGACTCGAACTTTCTGTACCACTGCCTCGGAGCCTGCTTCAGACCATACAAGCTCTTCCTCAACCGGCAGACCAAATGTGACTTGCCCTTCTCACAGAATCCCTCCGGCTGCTCCATGTACAACTCCTCCTCAAGATCACCGTGGAGGAACGCCGTCTTCACGTCCATCTGCTCGACCTCCAAGTCGAAACTGGCTGCTAATGCTAGCACCACCCGAATAGACGAATGCTTGACGACAGGCGAAAAGATTTCATCATAATCCACGCCTTTCCGCTGACCGTAGCCCTTGACTACCAGCCTCGCTTTGTATCGAGGGCGAGTAGCATCATCCGTCTGCTTCACTCTGAACACCCATCGATTCTTCAAAGTCTTCTTGCCCTTTGGCAACCGCACCAGGTCATAAGTAGAATTGGTGTGCAAGGAACTCATCTCCTCCTGCATAGCTACCATCCACTCCTGCCTGTGTTCGTCTTCCATAGCCTCTGCGAAACTTTCGGGCTCTCCCCCGTCAGTCAATAGCACATACTCATCCGGCGAGTATCTCGTAGATGGTCGACGATCCCTGTTGCTCCTTCTCAGTAGAGCCACTGGTGCTGGCTGTATACCGACAGCCTCCTCCCCTTCAGGAACTGCCTCTCCGGCATGCTCATCCTCCTGAGGGACACCCTGATCACCATCAGCAGGCTGATGATCAAGGTTGGAAGCAACTCCATGTACCAGCTCCCCCATAACTGGATCCTCTGCGATGTCCTCTGGAAACTGCTCGAAGCGAAATGACTCTAACTCAGGCAATTCCTCAGCCTCAGAAGGCATCTCGGAATCCTGAGTGTTGGTCATGGTCTGATCCTCGACGAACACCATGTCCCTGCTTCTGTAGAGCTTTCCTTCCACTGGGTCATAGAGTCTATAGCCAAACTCATCCCGACCGTAGCCGACAAAGACGCATCGCCTCGTCTTCGGCTCAAGTTTGGTCCTCTCGTCCTTCGGTACATGCACGAAGCCTTACAACCAAACGCCCGCAGGTGACTGTATGACGGCTCCTTGCCGTACCATACTTTGGCAGGCACATCACCCTGCAAAGGAGCACTAGGAGACAAATTAATAATATAAGCAGCTGTGAGAAGAGCCTCACCCCAATAACTGCCCGGCAAGTTTGCTTCTGACAGCAAACACCGCACCCTCTCCATCAGTGTCCTGTTCATGCGCTCCGCTACACCATTGAGCTGAGGTGTCTTTGGCGGAGTCTTCTGGTGTCGTATCCCTTGCTCTCTGTAATACGCATCAAAGGGACCGATGTATTCGCCGCCATTGTCGGACCGAACACACAACAACTTCTTGCCCGTCTCCCTTTCAACGGAGGCCTGAAACTCCTTGAAAGTAGGCAGCACCTGATCCTTGGTCTTTAAGGCATAGACCCAAACCTTCCTGGAACAGTCATCAATAAAAGTCACAAAGTAAGAAGCACCACCAAGAGATTTTACCTTCATAGGACCGCAGACATCCGAGTGAATCAACTCGAGCAACGCCGGCTTCCTCGAACTTGGGTGACTCTGGAAAGACACCCTACTTTGCTTCCCAGCCAAACAGTGCGTGCATTTCTCCAACTTTGTAGACTTGAGCCCCGGAATCACCTTCCTGTTCACCAAGTAGCTCATCCCCTTCTCGCTGATGGCCGAGCCGCCTGTGCCACAACTCGGTAGACGCATCACTGACTGCGTTCACCTCCTGTGCCCCCTCTGCGCTCCCCTCCATATAGTAGAGACCGGACTTCTTGCTTCCTCTGGCAATCACCATCGAACCTCTGGAAAGCTTCCACTGACTATTCCCTAAGAGACTGAAGAATCCCTCGTCATCCAACCTTCCAACCGACACCAGGTTGAAACGGATATCAGGGACATGACGAACATCCTTGAGAACAAGAACCGCACCCGTCTTCGTTCTCAAATGCACATCTCCAACGGCAACCGCCTTCGACACATCTCCGTTGCCCATCTTCAACACGCCACAGTCGCCTGTCGTGTAAGTGGCAAACAGTGCCCTATTGTAAGATACATGTGCTGAAGCCCCTGAGTCCACCAGCCAAGAATTGTCATCGCAGGCGAGGTTAGTAATGACCTCATCACCTACGACGATCACATCGCCTCCATGCATCGAGGCCGCCGCTGTAGTGTTCTCTTCTTGCTTCCCCTTGTCGCCCTTCTTCTCTCTCTTCCAAGCGAAACAATTCCGCTTGATATGGCCCTTCTTACCGCAATGGTAACACTCTGAGTCCTCGTAACGACCCTTAGACTTCTTCCTGCTCTTGTCTCTGCCACCACCTGGACCCCTGCTTTTGCCCCTTCCGCGGCTCTCTGAAACAAGTGCCTCTGAGTGGTGGGATGGGATGAAGTGCCCTGAGAATGTCTCCGCATCTCTTCATTCAACACCCCGCTCTTGGCAAACTCCAGACTGACCACGCCCTCTGGAGCAGAAGCGATCATAGATACTCGTACGGTCTCCCACGAGTCTGGCAATGTACACAGCAGCCACAGTCCCTGAACTTCGTCGTCGAACTTGACTCCCATAGAAGATAGTTGGTCAACCACGCCCTGGAACTCACTCAAGTGATCCGTAATAGACGTCCCATCCTTGTACCGCAGACCCATCATCGTTCGGATCAGGAACAACTTGTTTACCCCGGTCTTCTTCGCATACAAGGATTCCAGCTTATCCCACAACGTCTTCGCGTGCTCAATATTGGCAACGTGATTGTACACGTTCTCATCAACAAACTGCCGTATGTACCCACACACCTGTATGTGCTCGAACGTCCAGTCCTCCTCGGATTTATCACTGGGCCTCTCGGTTGCAAACACAGGTAGATGCAGCTTCTTGACAAATAGCAAATCCTTCATCTTGCTCCGCCAATAATGATAGTTTGTGCCATTGAGGTTCACCATGCGCACCGGCTTCGCGTCCATCTCTCCTCTCTGGTTCCTCTGTCAACTCCTGACACCCTTTGAACCCAAAGCTCTGATACCACTCTGTTGGGAAAGAAGCGCGGAAACCTTTCCCCAAACCGGAGAGTACCTGCGAGAGGACCGAGCAATACAACGCACGAACCCAAAAATAGCCACACAAAAACAATCACGCAGACACAGAGAATTTTGACGTGGAAACCCTTGCGGAAAAAAACCACGGGACGATCGGAGTCCAACCCTGAGAAGCCTCCACTAATGGAATAGAAGAATTACACCCTCTACAAACTCCTCCCGATCCAAATCGGATCCCCACAACACTCAGAGATAAGAACAATGATTACAAGGCTACGAAGAGCGAGAACGACGAGTAGAGATTACCCGAACACGATCTCCTTCGAAAACGACCTTCAATCCTCCGTCTTCTTCTCCGAAGTTGTAATGGCACTCTTGCCTCCTTCTCTCTCAAACTTGTGTTGTCCAATGCGATTATGAGTTAGGGTTGAGAAAACTCAATATCTCTCCTAATCCCGCAACCAACCTGGACCGTTGGATTAGATCCAATGATGAAAACTCATCCTGAAATCCGCTTCAGCCCCCGACACACAGAGTTCGGCCAGAACTCTGTGTGGAGCAACCAGCACTGGATGGCCAACCCCTGGAACGGCCAGACCGAGTTCGGCCAGAACTCGGCCTGGGACCGAGTTCGGCCCGAACTCGGCAGACTTGGTCCAGAACCCCCTTTGGGGCAGCAGCAGCAGTAACAACTACTCCCGAGCTTCTCCGACATCGGACGGCGCTCGTCGCACTCCGGGATCTTCTCCACATAGGTTGGGAACCCCACCCACTCCAACAGATAAAGAAGTTTGTATGCCGACACTTGCTAATAATATGTTTCCTCTGTTTTACTAATCCCCTCGTCTTGTATCATACTTGCAAAGTTGAATAGAGATCTATATAATACTTGCCAAAAGTACCCATGGAATAGAGATCCCTATATCTCAAACACATACATCTACAAGATAAAGAATATGTGTAGCAAATCTAAAACCTGGTCAATTCTAATCAGTAAAAATGAAGAGAGATGGGGGAAATTTTCTCATATATCTCAATGGAAAGGATCATTTATTTTTCTCGCACCTCCTATTAGACTAAGAAGGATTTTTTTTTTTTTTTCTGTTCTCTCCAAAATCCTTTATCTTCAACTCTCCCCTTTCCCTCTTATCTACCGGAACCCTCTCCTCTGCGATTCAAACCCCTATACATTTGTCAACGATTTCCCTCCAACATTCTGCTTCCTATATGTTTCATTTCTTCCAGCTTGCTACCTAAAAGCACCTTTCAATATTACTCACTTTTCAAGAAAAAGAATTCCTAAGCATAGTTATCGAAACTTCAACAAATCAGGCTTTTTCTCTTGCAATCCCTTTTGTCACAACGGTAATCCTTATTTATTGTTCTCTGCACAAACCTACTTCGGAAAGAACCATCAAAATTTTGTTATTACTTTCTTTCCTACTGCCCCCTGGATAGTTAGAAAGAGTATGCAATTAATTGTTCTTCAAATTGCAGGTTACAACTTTTGCGAAGCATTTCCTACGGATCTTCAAACCAAATGTGATGCTTTCACATTCCGAAAATACACAGTATGGGGGGGCAGTTTGAGGGGTTACTTACCACTTCGATTTAGAAGGTAAATTACAGGTTCACAATCATCAGGAATTATCTTCGTCACTAACGAAAAGGGAGTCTTCAGGTGATTTCAACTGACACAAGTTCGAATAATAATCCAAATAAACATTCCATATCATATTATGCCAACAAAATCAAGGAGATTTTCAACTAAATATTTCATGCAGGCCTGAAAGAGAACCCACCATTTCAAACAATATCTAGATCCACCTATTAGCCACTCTCTCCTCCATATATAATTTTTATCTGTAAGAAGTGTGCAATGGTCAAGTGAAATATAATTCATTGTCATTTTATTGGTTCACACTTTAGAGGTAGAAGTCACAACCATTCAGTACCAGTTCTTGTTGACAAAAGATGGAGGGTATATGACTTACTTCCGCCTGAGTTAGAACTTTCAGACAAATCAGAATCTACATTTCCAAAATCAGAATTAAGAAGGCATATGTTCAGCTTCAGGCTATATCCTATTTCTAGTGCAAAGAAGTTCCACAATCTCTTCGTTGGTCGAGCTCGATTGGGCTTGTTTGGAAGACAGACTCCAAGGAAAGGGAACGCCATGGTAGGCATCCTTCTGAATCAGAACAATTCTCCATAAGAACCTTCATGAGAAAGGAGCTAACGACTGGACAATCCTTCTGTGTAACCATAAACCGGTTACAGTAACTAGGATAGGAACTATGGTGCCAGAATCTTCATTAGTCAAGGGACAAACAAGTCAAGCATAGGCTGTGTAAGCAGATCCAACAATGGAACAGTGGTGGAATTGGAACAGAAGGTGGTGCATCATAGGGGACCTCCTCGATCTCAGCTTATGTGGATGGAATCAATCATAGCATTCTTGACGACAATGGAAACATGGGTGTTGACAAAGAATATGACAGTTTACTCGTAAGTGTGGAAGCATAAAAATTGATGACATGATGAGGTGGTGTGGGCAATTGCTCCCTTAAGCGCCTAGGAGAATAACCGAATGGCAAAAATCATTGATGAGGTGAGCTGCATCGCTTTCATTAATCAGAGTACAATGCTTGAAGGAGAGTGATAAGCAGCAAGTTTTTTGTTGACGGGGATTAAAAAACATAACTCTTAAAGTTTGCACAAGCTAGGTTTGCAGAGGGCCAAGATAAGCAAGAACTACAAATTTAGCTTCAGCTTTGGAAGCAATGAGCTTCTCGATCAACTCTCTGTTTAAAACAATCAAGAGACCTTGAAGAAAATTGTCAAAAGCCAAGGGATCTTGGCTCCAATACCAAATTAGTACATGCATGAGTCGAGCAGTAATCAAGAAAGGTAACTCAAATTTTTCTTGGAAAATAAATGAAATCGAAAGTTCCCAAAGAAAGTTTAGAATGGTAGCAAAATATCAAATCGGAAACCTACAGTAGTACAATTTCTGAACTTGCAACTCTTGAAAAAAGATAGAAATGGCAACCAATATAACCCAAAATGAAACCAACAAAAACCTAACCTAATTTATTCTTGTACAATTTTTTTGCTTAAGTACAAAGCTTACAACAACAAAGCCTCTATCTCAATTTTTGAGATGGCTCATTGTTACAGGGTGCACCCTAACCTTCATCAAAACCACGTTGTGGTACAAACATTCTAGTTCGAGATACATCCTCAAATTTTGAGATCCAAATCTTTTGTGAAATCTAATTATAAAGTCCAATGATGTTTTAGTTTGTATTATTTGGTTAAAGATTCTGGGCGAGGACGTAGCATGGCTAAGGCTTATTGTTTGCATCTTGGACATGTGGATTCAAGACGTGGAAACATCTTCATATATGTATAGGGGTAAATGCAGCATACAACTTGACCCTTCCCATACCATACATAAGTGGGAGCCTCGTGGCAATGGGATGCCCTATGTTGAAGGTTTGAGTATTTTGACATTTTATTTTGTTTTATGATTTATTTGCATGTTTCGGTTCGTACTTGTGCCCCTCTTGAGTACCTGTTTCTTTCGAGTTGATGAAGTATGACTTATGAAAAGTTGTTTTCTTTTGAGTTGATGATGTATGACTCATGAAAAGTCAGGCTTTATATATTACATGAAATGAATGAGTACTGAATTTTATTATGTTTTATACAAGATTTTTTCCATATGATAGACACAATTATTGAATTAAATATTGAGCATAATAACTACACCGACCCAAGTAGTATTTTAAAGCATATCCTGAACCGAATTAGTGAAACAACATAGACTGCACTGGAAATAAAGACAAGTGGCATACCCCTTCCGTGAAGTCATACCACGACCCATATGCCACATTTTCAGGTGACTATGGGTTGGATATTAGAATCCTTTTAGGGCCCTAAGGATCATGTCTTTTGTAACATTGACCTTTTTCTAACAAAATCTGTATTTTAATAATTCAAAAACCTAACACTGAATTGACTAGTCATGCCCAGATAGAGGTTTTAAGACATTTGTGGAGCTTTGATCACATTCCTACTATACATCCGGTCCTAAATTTGTCAATCCAACTCGTCCGTGAGTTTGTGGGGGTTACAAGGGGGCAACGCCCCCTTGCCCGTAAGATGGGGGTCCGGGGGCAGTAGCCCCAGAGAAATTTTCTTGTATAGGTGTCCCTACAAGAGTAGGGCGAGCGTCGTCCCTACGTCAATTAGTAGGAATAGTTCAGTAAACATACTAAAGTCGGTGGTCGCTCTAATCTATGTTATAAATAGGAATTCAATCTCGATTGTAACTTTCCTAAATAATAAATACCTTGTGTGCAACCATGGATGTAGGAAAATACATATCTTCGAAGCCACGTTAAATTTTGTGTCTTTGTGATTGTTCTTCTTCATCGCTAGTAGCCTAGTACCACGTTCATAAAAGAGGTTTGCTCAGCTCGAGCCTGATTCAGTCGATAGACAGATGAATCCCGATGAGTCGGATCATTATGTTGGCTCATTCCATGGTCACACCCGATTTTAATAAACCACATGAACTTAAGTCAATATACAAAATATACGAACTGCTGCTAATCATTTCAGGACTTGTGAAATCAATATCAACAAGCTTACTACTGCATCATCAAGCACGTAAATCATCAGTCTGAAGCTTACTTTTATTGGAATCCAGTCCAACTCATTTTATCATTTATAGAAATAAATACACCAACCCCCCTATGTTTCATGAGTATTACAGAGACTACCCCTATTTGAAACTAATTACACTCACCACCCCTCTCCTTTAGAAATTTTATAAAACATGGGGTGGTTAGTGTTATATTTTTATAGAAAATAGAAACTATAGGGGTGGTCCGCGTAATTAGTTTCAAAGTAGGGGTAGTTTCTGTAATAAGTGTAAAACATAGGGATAGTTAACGTAATTTGCCCCTATAATTTATTATGTATTTTATCTTTATTGAGTCTAGGATATAAATTGTAAGATCGACTAGGTAATACTGGCTTAGGTGTAATGACCCGCTCCGCCCTAGCGGAACGTCGATTCAAACGGCAAGTGCAACGACTCAAACGAGCCGTCGACCCGAAGAGTTGGCATCGACCTGATGAAGAATCGATGCAAGGCTTACATTGGCCCGACAAGATGAATCCAGACTTAGACTTTCAAAGGCGCGCTCGGAGTATCGCTCGGCCGATGCGAACATCGCTAAGGTGGGTGGCTCCGATGAACCCGTCTTTGCTTAGCCTAGACACATAACAATACGGACACTATCACGAGAATCGCTAGGCGATAACACCGTGCATGCTAATAAATGACTCAACGCACCTAGCTAAGGGAATAATCCCATCTTGTATGCTTGTATAGAATATGGAAAGGAACTTGGAAAATGTGAACTCTCGCACTGCGCCCCACGCTCGTGCTAAGGCACAAGCTTACGTTCAAGTCCCTTATGCGTTCAAACAATCAAACAATGAATGTGTTACATCAATAAAACGGAAAGACTATCGACATAGTCGTTCCGAGTAGAGTTTAGCAACATTGAAAGACTATAGGACCGATGGGTCGCCAAGGCGACTCCCGCACGAGGAGTTGCAAAATGTATGAATGAATGAATGAACGAATTAGTGAATGAATGAATCAACGAATGAAAGAATGAATACGTGAATGAATCGATGAACAAACGGACAAGTGAAAGAAAGAAAATGAATGAATGAAAGATAAGAAAAAAAGAATGGTTAGCGACAGGTGTGACGGGCACGTACAACGGGGCTCGCTACCCGCTGCACGGACGCCAACCTGGTCGATAATGCATTATGGCTAAGGGTTAGCCTACGGCTCGGAGATAGCTGTTAAGTTAAAATGACAAGATAATACGAAATGGTCGTGGACAAATGGCACGGGCGTTGTGTGGAGTATACCGTGGCCGTGTAGTGGAAGGATTCTGCGGCACGGGCGTTGTGTGGAGTATACCGTGGCCGGCCTAGGCGGAATCAAAAGCGGGGCTTACGGGCTGCCTGGGTGCGGGCTTGGGCACCAGGAGATGTAAGTGCAGGGTATTTCAAGAGACTTAACGGGGTGTACCAACCATCACCCTACGCTAAGTTGAGAAATACCAAGGGAAAATGTCCAAAATGGCTTGTCATGCCAACGACCGGTGCATATAGATTAAGTGGACCTTACTGGTGGCTATCCACGTGCAAGTCCTTGCATTGAAATCAAAGTAGTCTAAGTTAAATGAACAATCGCCTACTGAACGGCTTGAAATGTATCACACCAAATGATAATGAATACTGCGTACAATGAGTTAGAGAATACGCCTACGATGCGCTAGAAATTGAGGCAGGGACACGCTCTTGATATTGAAAGTTTACATGAGACACGTTAAGTTATTCTTATGAATTGTTGACTAACTTGGTTTACTTTGGACAGGAAAGGCCGGACGGTAAGTATGGATAAGTCGCATGTATTTCCATACGACACTTGAATTTGGCAACACGGGATAGGTTATGACATATGTAGGTCCTAAAAAATCAAGTTGCACACATCAACAAAGTCAAAAAATCAAGAAATACAACTTTCAGATGAACTGCGCAGACATCAGATTGCGCATCCTTTAGATTGCGCAGGATAGATTGCACACACTTTCAAGTACGCAGGCTGACGTGGCAAATCACCATCATTACCTGGCACAAATCAAATCTTCTGACAACTGACAGCGCGGAGATCGAGGCGGCCGTTCGTTTAATCGTGCAGCACGACGCTCGAGGACAGCTGACAGCGCAATCCATGTTGGCGCAATCCATGTTGACACAATCCATTTCCTGCGTAATCCAAGTTGGCGCAATCCAAAGTCTGCGCAATTCAATGTGCGCGTTCTATCAACACAAATGACAAAATACACGTGGCATTCATGCCATCAATTGCTCATTTCGTGGCAACTGTCTATGCATGATCATGCACATTTCAATCAAATGATGCCATGTGTCCAAGACAGTTAGCCCATGATCCAGCAACTGCCTGCACAGTCCATTGCTGCGCAATCCATCATGCGCAGTCCAGAATAACTGAAAGTTAGTTATTTCTCAGAACTCTATAAATAGAGTTTCAAGTCTCCATTCAAGGAGATCAAGGATCAAGAATCAATAATCAGAAATCAGAGAGATCAGACTTCAAAGTTCAGAGAGTCCAGGAGTTCTTGCCCAAGTGCTGCATTCTTCCGAGGCTTTTGCCTTCAACTTTCGAGGCTTTTTGCCTTCAATTCCAGAGTTGTCTTCAACTTAGGCTTTTGCCTTCAACTTCGAGGCTTTTTGCCTTCAATTCCAGAGTTGTCTTCAACTTCAGAGGCTTCGTCTTCAGAGTTTACATCGTCCAAGAGATAAAGCAATCGTCATCTAGATTAGATTCCTATAGTTGTACCATTCCCAGAATTCAAATTGTAATCTTTTACAAAGTTTGTATCAATAAAGTTCTTCAATTTTTGTTTTTGCAAACAAAATGGCGACCCTGCTGGGGACGACTTTCTCCTCCGATGAGGAAGTGACAACTCAATGTGACGTAGCGTCTATCGGAAAGACGCAGAAGACACTGGTTGTGAAGATCAACCAGACTGCCTACGAAGCCATGATCAACTCCAAGACCACTCCTCGCACTGCAACCACTTCTGCCACAAGCAAAGTGCGTCCAGTGTGGGTCCCAAAGACTGCTACGCATTCTGTTAATGCTGACAGCAAGTCTTCTGCGCAGTCTGCCAGCAAGACTGTTGCGCAGTCCAAAGTTGCAGTCATCAAACCTACTGCACAATCTGTCTCTGCTACTGCTGCGCAATCTGCTATGGCCAGTGCACTAAAGACTTCATATGCTGCCATGGCTAAGTATAAAACTCCTATGCCTCTGGCGCAATTGGCTGCCAAACTTCCTGCGCAAACCAACATTCCAGCAACCAGAGTGCAACCTAAGCATTCTGTGGCAAGAACTCCTGATGCGCAAACCACAGTCTCTGTGGCCAGAACCAGTGTACCATCAACTCATGCGCAAAGCATTCCTGCGCAATCCAAGAGTGACAGCCTTTTGGCTAAACTCTCTTCTTCTCATAACAAGGGAAAAGGCTCTGCTCCTCTTCCTAAACACACTGTTGCTCCTGCGCAATCCACTGGGGGTAGTCCTTTGGCTATTCCTCTTCCTCCTCAAAACAAAGGAAAAGGCCCGTTGGTATTTTCTCAAACTTCCTTGTCCCATGAATTGGAAGACAACAGAGGGAAACGTTCTTTAGCTAACCCTTCGTCACAAAACAAAGGAAAAGGCCCTTTGGTCTTTTCTCAATCTTCGTCAGTTTTTACTGAAGAAGATCAATCTGAACGTGCCTTGGCACCAATCAGTACTAGAACTCTTTCAAACAAGGATTCTTCATTCCTTTATAACAAGAGAACTTGTACTGATCAAAGAGGTATTCTGCCTACCCCGGTAGCAGAATTCCAGGACCTCCCGACTCTCAAGATTTCCCGTTCTAGACAGGAAAAACTGCTAGTGTCTCAGACAGAAACCCCTGGGGGTAATTTGCTGATCTCAGAACTTATCTCAACAGACCTACGTCGGCGAAACGCAAACAACCAATGCCAAAGATCAAACATCAAAGACAAACTTCCAGGGTCAAAGATCCTGACACTTATGCCAACGAAGTGAGCACTTTCCTGTATACTCAAGGGACTAAATATTTGAAGAATCGGAATCATGTTCCGAGTGTTATCAAAGAACAGATCCCTCAGAGTTTTCCTCGTCCTGCTGTTGTTCCCGATCTCCGAGAACATCTCAGACAAAAACGGGACAATGTCTCAACACCTCCATCTCAACCATCTGATCATCATTGCAACCACAAAGTCATCATCCAATGTTGTTGTCAAACAACAAAATGATCTGTCTTCGATCGTCTGACTTTTGCCAAATCTGAACCTATGTCAGAGGAAGACGAAGTCTTGTATGCTTCTGTCAACATGACCTCCCGAGACATTGGGGGTAGAAGATGCTCTAAGCATGGCAAGCCTCGCAAGCCAAGCAAGCGGTATTTAGAATTACTCCAAGAATCTTCTGAAGGAGTGTTTCGACATACCCGTTCTCGAAGCCGAGATACAATCGATCAAAGGAATCTTCCTCAAAACCCTTCAGGTTATCTTCCTACTTCTCAGTCAGGAGACGATTCTTTCTCCGACTATGATGCATACAGCGAAAGTTCTGAACAAACAGTGTCTTCTACTGTACCAAGAGAAGTGACAGCTTATGTTGTCACTGATGATCCAGATG
Organism: Iris pallida; assembly: GCA_029216955.1. NCBI lineage: Eukaryota > Viridiplantae > Streptophyta > Magnoliopsida > Asparagales > Iridaceae > Iris > Iris pallida. Next base: position 16,463 of record JANAVB010030937.1, read on the forward strand.
CTTCAACTTCTACAAATCAAGAACAGCGAATCACTGCACTTGAAGACAAGCTAAAAACCATGGCTGAAATGGTTGCTAGTATGCATTCTATCATTGTGGCACAACATGCTACACCACCAACTGTACCTGCTGCGAGTCCAGAGATCATAGCATCTTCAGTACCTTCCAATACTGGACTGGGGGTAGTTTCTCCTCAAATGCCTCCTGTACAAGTACATGTTCAAACTATACCTAGTCAGTCGGGAGCTGGGGGTAGTGCTTACAATGTTGTTCCTCCTCCTACTATTCTAACTCAGCCTGCTCCTTCTTCGTCATCTGAAGATGCCAATGAAGCTGTGAAACTCTTGTGAACCCAGTTCAAAGCTTTCAGAGAGAAAGACAACTTGCAAAGACTTGGGATCAAGCAGCCTTATCCAGTTGAATGAAAAGAAGTCCCGTTCCCGCCGAAGTACAAGATTCCAACAATCTCTTTGTTCGATGGCAGTACTTCTCCTAGTCAGTTCATCAATCATTTTGAGGTAATGACTGTTCAACTCCAGCCAAATGACGCCCTTCTTACCAGAGTGTTCGTCGATTGTTTAGCCGGCGTAGCATATAATTGGTACAAAAGTTTGCCCGATGGTTGTATCACTTCTTTCTCATGTCTTAAGCAAATCTTTCTAGAACGGTTTTACGAAGGATTCAACGACATGACTATGTCGGCTCTCAACAAAATCAAACAGAAACATAATAAAACTGCTGAGAGTTTCATCGAACGGTTCCGCCGTGAAGCCTTGAAGATGCCTCCCGGAACTCCAGCTGCTGTCACTGTTGATACTTGTAAGGCAAATCTTTTGCCTATCATCAGTATGTGGACAGGATCTACCCAATTCCAAGATTGGCCTTCATTCATCGTCAACGCCAAAGCTGCTGAAGTGAGTGCCGAGAAGTTCAAACAATTGGGGGTGCAGATGTCTAACCCTGCTCGAGATGAACATCAGACATCAGGTGGTGGCAACCGCCAAAATAACCGCAAAGCAAAAGAGACTTTGAACATCAATTTAAACAAGAATAAAGAATCTTTGGCTGTCAATGTGGCTCCACCTACATCTACTCCAACTCCTTCTGCACCTCCACCGAGGGAACCTCGTCCGAAAGTGGAATATTTTTTTGACGAGAATGACACTGCAAGCATCTTTGAATGTTTACTCAAAAGCAACAAAATTCAGCTTCCAGACCCAAAGAAACCTGATGAAGTCGGTAAGACAGATCATCCTAAATATTGTGTCTACCACAGGTTTATTGGACATCCTACTCGAGCATGTTATATGCTCAAAGGCAAAATTCAAGAGCTTGTCAATGCCGGTGTCATCACTCTGCAACAAGATGAGAAGACTGTTACTGCGAACATGGTTTCAGTTCAGTTTGGTGATTTTCCTCCACAGATAGTACAGCATGGTGTCATTCCTATTCCCAAAGCTACTCTTGAGATTGAGAATCTCCCGCTTCCACCAAATGAAGGTCTTGTTCCCTTGTCTCTTGACAACGGCGAAATTATGTGGATCCATCCCGATCTTGCTCCGGAATTCGAAGTGCCTTCTTCTTCCAAGAAGAAAGGTCGTTCTAAAAGCAAGACAAAGATCTGCAACATAGTGTCTTTTGAACCCATAGTTGACGAAGAAATTCTGCTAAGCACCAGATCAGGAAAAACCTACTTGAAAGATCATTCTGAAGTTCAAGAGGATCCTGCCTCTTCTTCTGAACCTGCTCCAGTACAACCTGCTTCCTCTGAACAGATTCCTTCCACATCTTCGCCAGTTGTAGTGCCTATTCCTCCAAAATCGGTGGTTGCTGATAAAGGCAAGCAACAAGTCCGCTTCGATAAGCCCCTGAAGAAATCATCTCCTACAGGACTTGAAAAGCCGTACAACTTTGATATATTGGCTCAACTAGCCAATACACCAGCTAGACTATCAATCTTCGAGCTCTTGCGTCTTTCTAAAGAGACTCGAGAAACTCTAAGTGAAGCCCTGATGCTGGCTGAAACTTGCCTAACCCTTCTCAAAAAGCCGGAAGCCGAACCGGTCTCTTGTCGTCATTGTCATAGTGTCTTGGAGTTATTCCAAACATCACTTTCACTCAGGATGATATGCTGCTAGAAGATAATAGACATGATCGTCCTCTTTACTATACAGGGTATGTCGATTCGATGAAAGTCGATCGTATCCTGATAGATCCAGGGTCTGCACTCAGTATCATGCCAAAGACAATGCTGGACGCATTAAAGATACCAGTACATAGTCTTTCAAGCACAATCACCACTATCTTGGGATTCAACCAAGGAAGGAGTGAACCTTTGAGTAAGATTCGCCTAAAACTCCAAATAGGCAATCTTCGCACAAAGGTGACCTTTTATATCATCGACAATCATAGTTGTTCTTACAACGCTCTTCTGGAAAGACCTTTTCTTCACGAACATAACATTGTTCCATCAACTCTTCATCAATGCTTTAAATATGTTGATGACAAAGGACAAGTTCACAAGGAAGTTGCGGATCTTTATCCTTTCAAGGGTGTCGAAGCATATTGCAACGACGCTCGTATGTACAAGGAGAAATTTATGAAAGTGTATTGGCAATGGATATTGAAGAAGATCAAGAAGCAGTGCCCAATGACACTCTCATTATACCTGTCAAAGGACGCGTTTCTCATCCTCAATCTTCTAAACCACTGGCTATTCACTTGCCAGTCCAGAGGCAATCTACTGATGACGATCAGACAAAAGGGAGCTCACCTCTTCTGAGCCACTTGTTATCGACTTACGTCGCAACAAGGACAAAAAGCAGCTCATTTCTTCTGAGCCACTTGTTGTTGATTTAACTCACAACAAGGAAAAAAGGGAGCTCACCTCCTCTGAGCCACTTGTTATTGACCTTCGTCGTAACAAGCCTCCTCTACGTTCTTCTTCTCCCCCTCTTGTAATCAATCTGACCAAGTCTGCTAAGGCTAAAGGTCCTGCTGTAAATACAGATGTACATATCAATGAAAAAGCATCTACTTTCCAGTATACTGATGTTATTTATCATACTAAATGCTATTTGGATATGTTAGATAGCTTCAAATCATTTACAATGGGAGTTGTACAATCTCTTCAAACAGAAGTTTCATGTGAACACCCAAAAGATTCATATCGTATTGTTTCTGCTCGCAAGAAAGGTGAACGTCCAATACTTTTAGTAAAAGACCGGAACAACAATTCAGTTATACGGATGATAGCAAAGTTAACGATACGGGACATCTTCAATTCCGTCGTTACAGTCAACAATCAAAAGACATCGTCCGAAAGATGGGTTACGACTTCAAAAGCGGCCTCAACTACGGTAAGGGAAGAAAGACTCCTCTCCGTACCGCTATTCCACAAGGAAAGTCAGAAATGTATTACAGCAGGACCAAAAGAGGTCTCGGATATGCTTTCCCTCCGATGTTATCCCCAGCAGTCTCCGACTCTGATAGTGAAGAACGTTCTAATTCTTCTGATTCCAGGTCATGGGATTCTGACACTAGCGTCGGTGAAGTCCATCGTGTAATTGTATCTTCCAATATGGTCTCCGCTGAACTTCCGGAAGGATATGATGAGGACATTGAAGAAAGTTCTGAAACAGATCCTTGGGCTCAACAGATGGATAATCAGTGGGTCCTCCGATTTGAACAAAGAGAACCTCCTACTGAAGACCAACTAGTTCAAGTTGATGTAGGAGAAAGCGAGTCACCACGTCCAATCTTTATCAGCAAGAGTCTTCCAGAAGCAGATAAGCAAGAGTTGATTCTTCTCATTAAAGAATACATTGACGTCTTTGCTTGGAGTTACGAAGACATGCCAGGTTTAGATCCCAAAATTGCTACTCATAAACTGAACATTTTGCCTAATGCTAAACCAGTCAAACAGCAGCAACGACGATTCAAGCCTGAAATGATGGACGCGATCGATGATGAAGTTAAGAAGCTTATCGCTTGTGGTTTCATTCGAGAAGAACAACATCCTGATTGGGTAGCCAACGTTGTTCTAGTCCTGAAGAAAACTGGCAAGGTTCGAGTCTGTATCGACTTTCGGGATCTTAATGAAGCATGTCCGAAAGATGAATTTCTTCTCCCTATCACGGACGTCATGATTGACAATACTTGTGGTTTCGAGCGAATATATTTTATGGATGGGTTCTCTGGATACAATCAGATCAAGATGAATCCCGAAGATGAAAAACACATATCTTTCCGCACTCCTCGGGGAGTCTATTGCTATACAGTGATGCCATTTGGTCTCAAGAACGCTGGTGCAACTTACCAACGGGCTATGAGTACCATTTTTAGAGATCATCTTCGTAAAACAGTCGAATGTTATGTTGACGATATCGCTGTTAAAAGTCGTCTGAAAGAAGATCACATCCGAGATTTGAGAACAATCTTCAATCTCATGTGCCAACATCAACTCAAGATGAATCCCACCAAGTCATTCTTGGACGTCTCTAGTGGCAAGTTTCTCGCCTTCGTCATTACCTCTAAGGGTATACACGTGGATCCCGAGAAGATCAAAGCCATTCAAGAGATGAGTCCTCCACGCAACCTAAAAGAGCTACGAGGATTCCAAGGTCGACTTGCGTACATCAGGAGATTCATTTCGAATCTGTCTGGACGTTGCAGACCATCTACTCAGCTAATGAAGAAGGGTGTATCTTTCATTTGGACCGAAGAATGTCAATGAGCATTCGACGACATCAAATGATATCTCATGAACCCACCAGTCTTGGTGCCACCAATTTCGGGTATTTCATTCTTAATGTACGTCCGTGCCATGGACCATTCGTTGGGTGCTTTACTCGCCCAAAAGAATAAAGAGGGTCATGAACATGCTATCTATTATCTCAGTCGTACTATGATTGGTGCTGAACACCGTTATAGTCCGGTTGAAAAAGAATGTCTAGCTCTTATGTTCGCTGTTCAAAAGACAAGGCATTACATCATTAGTCAAACTATTCATGTCATCTCCCGAGTTAATCCCCTTCGGGTATTGATGAAGAAGCCTAGCACACTCAACTCTCGGCTTGCTACATGGGCCATTCTTCTAGTCCAATATGACATGGTGTATGTTCCTCAAAAGTCTGTCAAAGGTCAGGCACTGGCGGATTTCTTGGCGGCTCATCCCGTTCCAGAAACATCCAAGCTTTACGATGAAATTCCAGACGAGACGTTGGAAGTCAACATGATCTCTGAAGAATTTCCAACCTGGCATCTCTTCTTCGATGGTGCATCCAGAATCAGACCCAATGGTGCCATTGTAGCAGGAGTTGGAGTTGTTCTTGTTTCTCCAGATGGATCAACCATTCAAAGAGCTTACTCTCTAGATGAATCCTGCTCCAATAATGTAGCTGAGTACAATGCCTTACTCATTGGCCTTCAGTTAGCCAAGCAATTGGACATCGAATATTTCGAAGTATATGGCGACTCTAAGCTGGTTGTCAACCAGATTAGAGGAATCTATGAAGTTCGACATCAAGATTTGGTACCTTATCATGAAGCAGCGATCAACATGGCTATATCATTCAAAGCTTTCTTCATCGACTATATTCGTCGAGCATGCAATACTGAAGCAGACGCCTTAGCCAATCTTGCAGCAGTCTTAGCCATTTCCATCAGAAGACAACAAGTGGTGGTTATCTCTAATCGAGAACTGTTTTGTGTCGAAAACAATCGTAATATTGAGTTCAGTAATCTTGCTGAAGTTAATATTATCAGTAAAGATTGGAGAACTCCCTTCATCGACTTTGTGGTTCACGACATACTCCCTGAAGATCCTAAGGAGGCTACAAGTATCCGACGACGATCTTTACGATTCTACTACAATCAAACCACCAAGACTCTATATCGACGGACTTACGACGGTCTCCTTCTACGTTGTCTAGCTGGTGATGAAGCAAAACAAGTACTACGTGAAGCTCACGACGGTGTCTGTGGAGCACATCAGCCCGATCCTAAACTACAGGATCGCATCCGAAGAATGGGTTACTACTGGCCCTCTATGGTATCAGATGCCATTGAATATGCAAGGAAATGTCGAGCTTGTCAAATCCATGCAGATTTCATTCATCAACCTTCAGAATTTCTACATCCGACAGCTGCTTCCTGGCCTTTCGAAGCTTGGGGCATGGACATCATCGGTCCTATCAATCCCCCTTCTTCCAGAGAACATCGGTTCATACTAGCAATAACCGACTACTTCTCTAAATGGGCTGAAGCTATACCTTTGGCTGAAGTCAAAACCAGCAGTGTTATCAACTTCGTCAAATACCATGTCATTTATCGATTTGGTGTTTCTCGACGAATTATCCATGACAATGGACCGCAATTCATCAGCCAGAAATTTACCAAATTTTGTGATGATCACCGAATTGACAATGTCGCCTCGACCGCCTACAATCCTGCCGCTAATGGTTTAGCTGAAGCCTTCAATAAAACTATTATCAAGCTCCTCAAAAAGTTTGTATCTACTAACAAACGGAATTGGAGTGAAAAGCTTGGTGAATGTCTTTGGGCCTACCGAACTACGGTCCGCAACCCTACAGGTTTTATACCTTTCTCTTTGGTATATGGCTGTGAAGCTGTTCTTCCTCTGGAACTTCAAATTCCTTCTTTAAGGATTGCCATTGCTAACGAGCTCACTACAGAGAACAATGATCTTCTTCGACTTCAAGAATTGGAGGCACTTGATGAGAAGCGATTAATGGCTCAACAACATATTGAGCTATATCAAGCTCGCATTTCTAAGACTTTCAACCGTAAAGTGAAGGTCAGAGCCTTTCAGCAAGGAGAACTTGTTTTAACAGTCAGACGTCCTATGACTATGACTCATATGAGCAAAGGTAAATTCGACGCAAAATGGGAAGGTCCATACGTTGTGAGCAAAGTCTTCTCAAATGGAGCTTATCAACTCTCAGAACTGGATGGACGAGTTACTATGGTGCCTATCAATGGCAAATTCCTTAAAAAGTATTATGTGTAAATATAAAAGCTTGTAAATCATCAGACAAATTCATAAATAAAATTTTATTTCATCATGAATGATAGTACATGATATTAAGGAAGGTCACTATCATCCTTCTCTACATTGGGACACGGACCACTGCCGTCCTTCTCAAAGACACGGTCAGCAAAAGAGCCGAGAACTTCCTTGCTGGAGCCCACGAGGAATTTGCAAGCAACCAGTCTCATGGTCTCTTCTTCTTCAGTCGTTCCTGGTTCAAGCAAGAAGTCCAGAATATCTCGTGGTGGTTTTGGTGCAGACGAACCTTCACCTGCCTCTGCCTGCTTTGGTTGAATCAGTTCGGCCGGACGTTCTTCAACGCCTTCTTCAACCTTCGGGGCGAGTTCAGTCTTCTTGGGTGCATCTCCAAACGACATTTTTATGTTAGTGGCAGTGTTCCTTTCTGCTAAATTTCTGTTCTATTTATAGACAGAGATTCTTCAAATAATGAAGCGACATATTCATCTGACGGTTCATCGTTTCATTTAATTCACTTGACGGTTCGTCCGTTCATTACATTCATCCAACGGTTCATCCGTTCATTTAATTCATCCGATGGTTCACCCATTCACATTCATTCGACGGTTCATCCGTTCATTATCATCCGACGGTTCATCCTTTCATTATCATCCGATGGTTCACCCAGTCACATTCATCCGACGGTTCATCCGTTCATTATCATCCGACGGTTTACCCGTTCATTCGTCATCACTTGATGGTTCATCCGTTCATTATTTCCTATTTTGACAGTTTGTCCGTTCATTCCATCATTTGACGGTTTTCCCGTTCATCTCACATCCATATCAGCAACTTATCGTTTCGATTAAGTTGTCAATTGAGATAATAATGTTCAGTATATTCTGTCACGTCCATATTACCTCTGAGAAGATATAATGAATATAATTATTTTCTATAAAATTATCAAGAAATATATCATGTCTGGTACCTCTGAATATATTTTCTATCTCTATTATTTATATCTGAACAAGATATGCAACAAATAATGGAGCCACAGCAAAAATGTCTTTTATTAATTGAAATATAAGACATTACAAAAACACATATACTTTAAAAGACACAAAGATACAAAGTGTTCCACTAAGATGGAGGTATTATCAGATTGTCAATCTGTTGCTTGAGAGTCTGCAGCCGTTCTTCGCGAGTGGACATCACCCTCCTTCTGGCCTCCTCTATTCCAGTTTCCTCATTAAAAGCCGGCATGGTCACCATTCTGCGGGTAATCTCAGTATTATGAGCTTCTACATATTCATCCCTCTCCTGAATCAGAGCATTATATTATTGAGTTACAAGTTGATGATCAACAATTTTATCTTCTAACTCATTCTGAAGACGAACAATCTCTACTCTTAGCTCAGCAGCTCTCTGTTCTTTTCTAGTAGTCATTAAGGTTACTGATTCCAGTTTTGAGTTATACTCAGCAGATTTTGCAGAGAAGGCTTCTAAAAGGTTCTGGATATTAACCCTTTCAATATCAGCTGCTTGAGCCAGTTGCTCGAATTCTGCCTGTACTAGAGATTCTACGTCTCCCTGGTTGAGCTCTTTATAGCTTTTGACAGAAATCTCTAATTCATTCAAGATATGGTCCAGGAGAGTGGCTTGAGCTTCATCACCCTGTTCCCGGATAGCTCTTATCAAGAGAGACGTTGGACCCCTAACCATGAAAAAATCGGTGCCTTCTTTCTCCATCATTCTTTTTACTAGAGGCCCTAAAGATTCAAAGAAGCATCTAGTAAAAGATTGGATCACAAGATTATTAGTGGCTATAGCACCAGGAGTCGCAGCCACTCCTGTTGATGATGAGGCCGTGGGACGTTCAATCTCTTGTGTCTGGATAGCCGGTTCTTTGAACAGAGGAGCCAAAGTGGAGCTAGTTGCCCCTCCTGGTTGTTCTTCTGTAAAAAGTAAATATTGTCATTTTTGCTTGTCGATCGCTATTGTTCAAGAAGATTAAAGATTTAAATTATCTTACCATGGGTTGATCCAGCAATGAGCATATTATTTGCTGGAGTAGACTCTGGCCGAGCAGAAGTAGCTTCAGCTATGACAGCTTGACTACTGCCCGCTTCAGAACCACAAGATAAATGATGACTGCTACTAATAACCACCGTCGTTATGAGCACTATGTCCGTACACGTCGGAGGTGCTAGAGGAGTCTCATGATCTACAGGAAATACAAATAAAGACGTTAGCTATCAATTCAATCAAGAGGAGATTGCGCAGATAGCTCATTATGTGCGCAAATTGGTTTCATATTCAAAATTCAAAGGATTTCAAAATTTTGAATAAGTTCAACTTTCGAAAACTTTAAAGGGGGTCTTGTAGGTCCTAAAAAATCAAGTTGCACACATCAACAAAGTCAGAAAATCAAGAAATACAACTTTCAGATGAACTGCGCAGACATCAGATTACGCATCCTTCAGATTGCGCAGGATAGATTGCGCACACTTTCAAGTGCGCAGGCTGACGTGGCAAATCACCATCATTACCTGACATAAATCAAATCTTCTGACAACTGACAGCACAGAGATCGAGGCGGCCGTTCGTTTAATCGTGCAGCACGGCGCTCGAGGACAGCTGGCAGCACAATCCATGTTGGCGCAATCTATGTTGATGCAATCCATTTCCTGCGCAATCCAAGTTGGCGCAATCCAAAGTCTGCGCAATTCAATGTGCGCGTTCTATCAACACAAATGACAAAATACACGTGGCATTCATGCCATCAATTGCTCATTTCGTGGCAACTGTCTATGCATGATCATGCGTATTTCAATCAAATGATGCCATATGTCCAAGACAGTTAGCCCATGATCCAGCAACTGCCTGCGCAGTCCATTGCTGCGCAAACCAATTGCTGCGCAATCCATCATGCGCAGTCCAGAATAACTGAAAGTTAGTTATTTCTCAGAACTCTATAAATAGAGTTTCAAGTCTCCATTCAAGGGGATCAAGGATCAAGAATCAATAATCAGAAATCAGAGAGATCAGACTTCAAAGTTCAGAGAGTCCAGGAGTTCTTGCCCAAGTGCTGTTGCATTCTTCCGAGGCTTTTGCCTTCAACTTCTGAGGCTTTTTGCCTTCAATTCCAGAGTTGTCTTCAACTTCAGAGGCTTCGTCTTCAGAGTTTACATCGTCCAAGGGATAAAGCAATCGTCATCTAGATTGGATTCTTATAGTTGTACCATTCCCAGAATTCAAATTGTAATCTTTTACAAAGTTTGTATCAATAAAGTTCTTCAACTTTTGTTTTTGCAAACAACATATGCCATGAAATTGATACTAAGGCAAGATTAGAAAGACAATGAATGATAGAGATGCACAAAAGTAAATGGAACGTGTTTGGTAATAATAGCATTGTGGGCGAGCTAGCCTCCCCACCAGTACATAACAATGTACTGATAACCCCACAGTCTGCTTGCAGGATGCAGGAGGCGCCGGCGGATGCGGAGCTTCCATCGAACGTGTTAAGGTGCGGAGCCAACTCCGGGGCCTTGGGACGTTGCAAGAAGCTGAAGCACCATATACAGGACATAATGTATCGGAACATCGCCATGAATCATTTCATGTTGTAAGCCACTTGGCACGCCCTTTTATATTTCAAAAAGAGAGAGAGAGCTTGAGGGATTTGTAATATCGGCCTAGCGCCGCTTGTAAACTTCTTGAATATCAATAAAAGTGTTTGAATTCGCTTCTACTTGTGTTCATTTACTTTCCGCTGCAAATGGGGACACTCTGTGCGACTCTGTGGCCTAGCTCAAATCGGCCGTTTCTGGACTTGGCCTTGCACGGGCGCAACCTAGGCCCGTGCGGCATCACGCCTTAGCGAGGACGATCGCTCCTACGGGAGCGGGACGTGACATTAGGTTAATCTTAGTCCACTTTTCTATAAATCTTACCTATTCATATTCTATCTAACAAAAAGTTTAAATCTATTTTTGCAACAGAATTTAACAAATGTTCAATATTTTTCTAGACAGAACTCACACCGAGTTCGGTCTGAACTCTGCCCGAATTCGGTATGTTTAAATTCAAATATTTGTTGCCTCCAAATCTGCATACAACGTTCATATGCGAAATCTTTGCATCAGAACTCTGCCAGAACTCTGCCCGAGTTCGGTCCCAGAAAACACCTATAAATAGAAGAGAATTTTTTAATTCAAATCACTCATTGATTCTTCATCTTCTCTTCTATATTCAATAAGTATTTTTATCCGATCAAAAATTTTTATATCACACCTACACTCCTCTTAGCCAAAAGCCAGTAATATCTATTTCGATCTAGAGTCTTTTGGTTCTCAAGAGTTGTAAAGAGGTTGTTCAGAATACAAAAATTATCTCTGTTGTGGAGCCGGTTGTACGCTCGTCACCAAGCACGGTGTTGTGAAGTTGGTCGTGCACTTGTCACAAAGCACGGTGTTGTAAGGGACTGCAAGCTCTCAATTAGCTTGTGCCTTAGTAGATTAACATCGAGCAAGAGTACTCGAGACTGGATTAGTCCTCTCAGAGGGATACCAGTATACATCGCTGTGTCACTGAGTTTGATCTCTCTATCTCTTGTTATATTTATTTACTATCTCTTACTTACTGTCATAGTTATCTGTTTAATTTTTAAATTGGTAATTATTTTCCGCTGCACTTGCACTCACTCTATTCACCCCCCTCTAGAGGTTCTCAACGGTCCTACAATTGGTATCAGAGCAGTTTATATTCTAATATAACAAACCTCAGAGAGTATATATGGCAGCCATGAAATCAATATTCAACAGTGAAGGGCAATCCACAAATAGACCCCCACTATTTGATGGTACAAATTATACCTACTGGAAAACACGAATAATTTTCTTCTTAAAGTCTCTTGACTTTGATCTTTGGTCTATAGTTGTTGACGGTTATAAAAAAATTGGAACCTACAGTAGTTGATGGACAGCTTTTAGACAAGCCTCATGACAAATATACAGAGGCTGAAAAAGCAAATGTTAGTCTAGATGCTCGTGCCATCAACGCACTGTTATGTGCAATTGACAAAACGGAATTCAACAGAGTTTCTATCTGTAAAACGTCTTACGAGATTTGGAAACTTCTTGAGGTAACTCATGAAGGTACTTTCCAAGTGAAGGAATCCAAAATCAGTAGACTAACACATGAGTATGAATCTTTTAAGATAAAATCCGGTGAGTCAATTATACAGATGTTCACACATTTTCTTGATATTACTAATCCTTTGCAATCTCTTGGTAAGGATTACAGTAATCATGAGAACATCAGAAAAGTGCTACGGGCTCTAACCAAGAACTGGAACCCGAAGGCAACAACAATCATTGAAGGAAACGATCTCACCACCATGTCTCTGGAAACACTGATGGGCAAGCTCATGACCCATGAGCTTCTGCAAGAGTTTTAAGAAGCAACCCCAAAAGAAAAGTCTATTGCCTTCAAAGCTCAAGCCAGAAAATCTACATGCAATGATTCTGAGGAAGAGTCATCAAGTGGTGATGAACAAGCCATACTAGTAAAGAACTTCAAGAAATTCCTAAAGTTTGAGAAATCAAATAGAAGGAAGAGAGATATCCAAGAAAGCAATGAAGATGAAACAATATGCTTTGGATGCAAGAAATCAGGGCACATAAAGAAGGACTGTCCAACTTCGAAGAAAAGTAGTCCACACGATAGATCAAAATCAAGCAGAAAAACAACAACCAGTCGAAAGTATGCTAACACAAGCATCTGGCATGAAAGTAATGACAGTGACACAGAAGAAGAAGACAGACCTTATGGAAATGCCAATGTCTGTCTTATGACTTTTGATAAGGTATCCTCAAACCCTTTGTATGATGACTTTACTTTCGATGAATTAGAAAATGCCTTTAGCGAACTACTTGAAGAACATAGAACTGTGCTTGACAAGTATAAGCAATCTCGAAAAGAGATTAAGGCATACACAACCGAGATAGCTAGACTGTCCAGTCTTATTGAAGACATTAAAGAGACGTCTACTACCGGTAACACGGAAGAGATAGCCAAACTCAAGGTAGACTATCATGAGGCTACCCTCAAGGTTGATAAGAAAGAAAAAGACTATGTCAAAATATAAGAGTTATATGACATAGAGAAGAAGAAACACTTAGTCACAGAACAAAGACTCTCAGACATGATTGCTAAATATGAAGAGTCTGTTGCGGTATCTAAAAAGTTAGAAATCAAGTTAGGCAAACAGGCAATACCTGTGATACAGCCTAAGTTTAGTCCTAATGCTAAGCATATACCTAAGAGGACTAAAAATCAGAAAGCACGAAAGAAACACGACTATCACCATGCTTTCACTTATAGGTTTTCAAAGAAACCAAATAAGTATGTCAACACAGTTTCAACTACCACTGTTTCTAAACTCACTTGCACATATTGTGGTACTCATGGACACATATCACAGTATTGTTTAGCAAAGAAACTTGTTGACAATCATACTTTATTTTGGAGACCTAAGACTAATCAATATGGACCCTTCAGTAAATGGGTACCAAAGGATTCATCTACTTGTTTTGTAGGTGGACCCTCAACCCTCTCATGCTCAAAGCAAGTGGATCTTCGATAGCGGATGTTCGCGGCACATGACTGGTGATGCATCTTTGTTCGCCACGCTATCGATGAAGAAAGAAAGATACGTCTCCTTCGGAAATAATCTTAGAGGTGATATAATTGGCAATGGTACTGTTGGTATATCTCCTAATCCTGTAATAAAAGATGTTTATCTAGTTACAGAATTGAAACATAACCTACTATGCATAAGTTATTTGGCTGATAATGGTTATGGTATCAACTTTGTAAAAGACAAATGTACCATATATGATATGTCATCTGGTAATCCCATATATGAAGAGATTAGAGAAGACAATATTTATGTTTCCTTTTTGGAGAGTACTAATGCAGGAAGATGCCTAGTAGCTAATTTAGATGAAAGCTGGCTATGGCATATGAGACTAGGGCATGCAAATATGGACACTATCTCACGACTGAACACTAAGAAGTTGGTAAAAAGACTCCCCGAGATTCCATTCAAGGGAGATATGGTATGTGATGACTGTGAAAAGAACAAAGCACATAGGTTTACATTTAAATCCATCAACGCTGTAAGTACTTCTATACTACTAAAATCTGCTTAATTGGCGACGTAAATTTAGCGACGTTACAAATACGTCGCTAATTTGTGGACATTAGCGACGTAAATGAAACGTCGATAACCGTCGCTACTAGGATGCAAATAGCGACGTAAAAATGACGTATACTAGTTACGTGAGCTAGTCGTCGCGAACGGAACGTCGCTAATTGCTACTGATTTAGCGACGTTAATAAAAATGTCGCTAAATTTCTAACTAAATTAAATTTTCTCCCTCCCGATTCATTTTCCCCCATCTATTTTACTCTCTCACTCTCTTCCTCCGGCGCTCTCGCTCTCACTCTCTGGTGCTCTGCTCTCGCTCTCGCTCTTACTCTCTCCAGCGACTTTACTCTCTCCGGCGACTCTCCTCTGGTACGTGACTCCCTCTCCCTCTCTCTCTCTCTTTCTCTATTTGTTGCTAGTGGTTCGGGGGTACTGGTGGCTGGGGAGGGGTAGGGGTGCGGGTGGTTGGGGGTGAGGAATGGTTAGGGGGTGGCTGGGGGGTGGGGCAGGAGGGTGAGGGCGGCTGGTGGGTTAGGAGGGGTGTCACGACCCGCTCCCGAATAACTGGATACGAGTCGGACACGCCCATCCTTTATCATTAGACACAACGTAAGCTGTACCAATCTAGGGAAACTAACCAGATATCAAGACAAGTATGAAACACAACATCTATAAATGTATCCCAGTGTAAAGCACAATATCAGAATTTATTACATTCCAGAATGACAAAAGTCTACTAGTCTCAATACATGAAAATAATAGGAAAAACTAAGGAAGCTCTAGGCTTCTGCAGCCTCTAAGTCATGAGTAGCACCAGCTAGCTCTCCTGCATTAATAGGTTCCTCGCCATAGAATGTATCGCACAAGGCCTCCAACTCACCTGCAACTTATCCAGTCAGGAGCGGAGCTAGTATATCCAGAGAAATGAACATGCACATCATGGTATGAATCAAGAAAGCAGGAATAAATGTTAAGTACAGAAAATGAGAACAAGACATGAAACTGAATAGAAAATACTGAAAATAAAACATGGAAACATGGTAAGAGTCCTGAGCATGAAATACAACCTGAACATGAAGTACAACCTGAACATGAAATACAACCATGAAATCCTGAAATACGAACTGAATCCTGACATGTGCAATATTTGAAATACATCTAGATTGTGATCGGCTTGGGTAGATGTAATGATAATGAAATGGTACGGCTTTGGCCCCGCGTGCACGGTGCGGGACCCAAGCTATTCACATGAGTAGTAACAGGGTTTGATCACATATCTATAGTATTTCCCCTCCCAGACGCAAATGATGCAAGGAACATGAAACCAGACAATATCGTGAACTATCGTGTCATCAAGGAGATACAAGAAGGGATATGAAGACATGAGAAATGAACAAATCAGAGGAGTATACTTGCCTTGCTCCGGGTGATCAAGAAAGGGTAGTAAAGCTGGATGTCCTCCTGTTATATGATTTTACAAGTTGATTAATAACAGACTAATTCTAAATTGGTTATCAAATGATTCTAATCAAGATATATTATTTAGTCTTCATAATCTATCTTACAATCCAGTTTCCATTAGCTACACCATATCATTAACTACCTTACCTAGTTACCATATATACTTCAAGTATATGATCTCCTCCTTAAGCTATTTAGCTTAGCAAATCAATATTTAAATGAACTCTTCATGTTAACATCTTAATATTGAAAGTAAATAGATGAGGGGAAAATCATATTGCTGATAGCCATCAACTCCTAGTGGTTTAACACTAGTCAAATAACCTATGAATTTGCTCCATACTGTTAAGACTCAAGGGTTGTTAGTATCTAAACTGGATAGTGATACCAAGATTGAATGTTTGGTCATAACAACACACATGGCCATACAAACTGCTACTTAAACCAACTTAAATCCTAAACCTTGCTCCCACACCAGAGTACTCCATTCCAGCTCTTCACAGAGTTAAACCCCCACATAAATCCTAAACCTGCTCAGTGCAAATGGTACTGAAAGGTAGCTCAGTTCACAAATGAACTGATAATCAGTCCAGGATAAATATACCTACCAGTCTATCAAGATTTCTAAGAACCTGCACTCTACTTCACCAAGACTCAAATATTTCCTGATCTCATAAGGTAACTTATGATCCCACTGAAACAGGTTATAAGTATTCGAATTGCCTACCTCTGAGTCTCATCTCAGTTCAGAACAACTAATCCCAATGTCCAATGGGATTCAAAATCAGTCCAAAATAAGTCAACTTGAAATTGGACTGATATCCATTCTAAAAACAGTCATACCCAACATAATAATCCTTGACTTAAAGAAAAACAGACCAAAACATCTTAGGACTACCAGCAGACCTAAAATACTAGGTTTCCAGGTTTAAACATCAATTTAATTTGAACATTAAGAACTCAGTCTCTATCAAACAGGGAAAAATAGTTCAGTCTAAGCCAGTCCAATAACAGAGCACATACAGTCTATGACAGGGATTTAACAGTCAGTCCAAGGTGTACTGTTCTGAATCTGATATTCAGATTTGAACCCCCATCCTTACTTGTTTTTTCCAGGTTACCTATCTTCTGAATCTCCTTATTGATGTATTTGTTAAAGACTACATGATATCATACAAGATGTTCCTAAAACTTCCTATTAGAACCTGTGTTGGTAGCAGTCTAAATTATCAGTCCTAAATCAATTTGGTTCCGGGGGATGGGAGAAGGGGAGGGTTAGGGTTCGGGTTAGGGGGGTGAGGGAGGGGGGGGGTGAGGGCGGCTGGGGGTTGAGGGGGGGGGGGGCTTGGGAGGACAGGAGGGATGGTGGGGGAGGGGTTGGGGATAGGGTTCGGGTTAGGGTTAGGGGTGGTATAGGGGTTGGGGGGCTGGGGAGGGGGGGGGACTGGTGGGGGAGGGGTTAGGGATAGGGTTCGGGTTAGCGTGAGGGGTGGTGTAGGGGGGAAGGGGGAGGGGTGCGGGGAGGCTGGGTCAGGGGCACCGATAGTGCCGAAAAAACTGATAATTTAGTAATAATTATTTATTTTCGACACCGAAAAATGTGATACTCCGATTCGAAACCACGTACCGATAGTGCCGATATTTGTAACACGTAGTTTTGTTGGTTGGTTAATTTATAACATGATAGTGTCGATATTTGTAACACGTACCGATAGTGCCGATATTTGTAACACGTACCGATAGTACCGATATTTATAACACGTAGTTTCCTTGATCCCGATACTCATAGGAATGGTCCCGAGTCACGGCCGTAGTATGTATATTCATTTTAGTTGTAGTATATTCATTTTAGTTTTGAAGTTTATTCGTTTTAGTATGTAGTATGTAGTAAGAATGGTCCCGACTCATAGGAATGGTCCCGAGTCACGGCCGTAGTATGTAGTATATTCGTTTTAGTTTTGAAGTTTATTCATATTTGTAGATATCTAGAAATGGCTATATCCATGTATCTGCTAGACCGTTCGTGGATGTACAATCGCATTCGAGATGACAGGTGCGGTGTGCGAGATGAATATATCGCCGGAGTAGAACAATTCCTCCAATTCGCGAAGGCGTTTCCTCAATCCATGGACGGCATGTACATTAAGTGCCCGTGTGCAAAATGTCAGAACATGAAGTTCCAACCAGAATTGGATGTGACGTATCATTTATACACAAAGGGTTTCCTTCCGAATTACTACCAATGGAACGCACAGGGAGAGCTTGTACCTTTAGGATTCCAAGCGGAGCCTTATGTGGAGCCTTTTGTAGAGCCTTATATGAATGTCCACAACCGAACTGGTATCGACAACGAGTACGTGAACATGGTCTTCGATGCTGCGGGGCCTAATTTCGATCCATACAATCATGACGCAGCTGAGGAGGCACCAAATGCCGATGCCGCAAAGTTCATGGAGTTGCTGGAGAATGCAAGGACTCCTTTATACCCTGGTTGTGAGGACCATTCACCGTTAGAGGTGATCACTCGGCTCTTGAGCATAAAGTCTGACTTTAACATGTCCCAAAAATGCTACAATAGAGTGGTCGAGTTGATTATCGATATCTTGTCGGAGGATGCCAAGTTACCGAAAGACTTCTACCGCTCTAAGAGGATGGAAAAGCTTTTGCGGCCTAAGGCAATCTACTTGCTGGACAAGGAGGACAAAGTGAGACTTTGTAGATGGATCCAGGACTTGAAATTTTCGGACGGATACGTCTCCAATCTAAGAAGATGTGTCGACATAAAGAAGTGTAAACTGACCAGAATGAAGAGCCACGATTGCCACGTATTCATGGAGAGGTTAATTCCTGTTGCATTTCGAGAATTATTACCGCCGGTAGTCTGGGATCCATTAACAGAGCTTAGCATATTCTTCAGAGATCTTTGTTCTTGCAAGTTGCTCGTCGATCGTTTAGAGAAGCAAGAGAAGGACATTGTGGTAACACTTTACAAACTTGAGAGAGTTTTTCCTCCTGCATTCTTCGACTCAATAGAGCATTTGCCGATTCATCTTATCCATGAGGCTCTTGTTGCTGGACCTGTCGGTTATCGTTGGATGTACCCGTTCGAGCGACAGTTGAACCACCTCAAGAGGAAGGTGAAAAATAAGGCACAGATGGAGGGTTCTATTTGTGAAGCATATGTCCTTGAGGAGATTTTAAACTTCTATTCCATGTATTTTTAGCCTCATATTGCTAAACAGAACAAGGGCTCCCAGAAATGATGACGGCTATGAAGTTGGTATTGAGGCAAAGCTGAAAGTATTTACTGCCTATGGAAAACCATCTGGTAAAATAAAAAAGATATCTAAATGACGATGAGGTTAGCGCTGCAATGTTATATGTATTGCTCAACTGCGACGAGGAAGAAGTGGACAAGCTAGAGGGGTAAGTAAAATTATTTCGCGTGCTTCGTTGCTTCTGAATATAACTATACCTATGCTTGTTGTTTTCCGGCATGTTTAAGGATGAGGTAACGTCCAACAATCCATACGCAATCGAGGAGGAAGTAGAACGGCAAATGAGACTTCATTTTCCTTTTTGGTTGAGAGCATATGTACGGACGTAGTCATAATTTACTTTTTCTGTACATTTATACTTGCACATAATAATTAAGTTAGCATCGTTTCTATGGTATTTAGGTTGATCGTTCGGAGGCAATCCTTGAGAATGAGTATATTTAAACTCTAGCCAAGGGGCCAATTTATCAAGTGAAGACCTGGCCAAGTTACTGCGTAAATGGTTTCAGGTTCAAGTCAACAAATGCTCGAATAAGAGACGACTTCTTGGATTTGGATTCTACGAAGAATAGCTGTTTGTGCATAAAATCTTTAAACTACAAAGACGTCGACCCAGGCAATGACTTCTTCGACGTCTTACGGGAGATTGTGGAACTGACATACAATTATGCTATAGAACCTTGTAAGATCGTCTTGTTCAGATGTGACTGGTTCGATCCGATCCAGGGTCGAGATTGGAGAGTTGACAAACATGGTCTTGTTGACATAAATTATTGCCGTCGATATCAAGCTTATTAGCCGTTTGTTCTAGCAAGCCAGGCTCAGCTAGTTTACTTTACCAGCTATCCAAAACGAGGAGCCGGAAGATCAGATTGGTGGGCAGTCTGTAAGACTAAAGCTCGAAATACCTTCGATGTCGACGAGATAGCTTATCAGGAAGACGAACTACCTCTTATTACAAATATTGTCGATGTGGACTCAACGAAAGTTCCTCATGACATGTTTCATCAATTGGAAGAGGTAAAAGTATCAGAAGAGGAAGAGGAAGTTGATAGAAGTGAAGAGAAAGAGGAAGAGGAAGAGGAATCGGAACAAGATGAATTTTCAGAAGAGGATTGAATATGTTTAATTTTCAGATGTAGTATGGTTTACTTTTGTTTTTTCAGATGTAGTATGGTTTACTTTTGTTTTAGCAACGTTAATAAGCGACGTTTTCAGATGTAGTATGGTTTACTTTTGTTTTTTTTCATATATAGTATGGTTTACTTTGCGGCGTTCCCTGGCTGTAGTATGGTATACTTTTGTTTTTTTAAGATGTAGTATGGTATACTTCTATATTTTTTCAGATATGGCTCGACGTGGATCATTTGGTTCCGGTCCTGATGGGAGTCGACGACCCCGACCGTCTCCATCTACCACTCCTACTAGGGGTGCAACTCGGGCGGGTTGGGTCGGGCTTGAGGTCAACCCGAGCCCAACCCGATGAATCATAAGCCTAGCCCGAGCCCAAGCCCGGCCCGACCTCGGGTTCAACATATGAAGCCCAAGACCAAGCCCGAAGGATCGGGTTTGGCTCGGGTTGAACTCGGGTTGGGTCGGGTCCATAACTGAAATAATTTTAAACAAAAGTAATATTAAACACATAATTAAATAGCAATCAAGTCTTGATCATTACAAAATACAGACTGAAATAAGATTTTGGATAAAGAGTTAAGAGTTTGGGTGAAGAAGTTTAGGAGTTAAACTTTTTATTTAAGAAGTATGACTATATATATATATATATATATATATATTATATATATATATATATTTTATATATATATATATATATATATTTATATATATTATATATATATATATATATATATGAAGTCGGGTTTCGGGTTCCTCGGGTAACCCGACATATGAACCCGAGCCCAACCCAATTTATGATCGGGTTCAAATATTTGAACCCAAACCCGAGCCCGAACCCAAGTATCTTCAACCATAACCCAACCCATTAACGGGTTTACCCGATCGGGCTCGGGTTTAGCCCGTCCAAGTTGCACCCTAACTCTACCGACTCATCATCCTCCCGTATTCTAGTATACACTAGCAGTATAGTCGTAGGCAGTGCCTCCATACCTGGCTCTAGCAGTTCGAAGCTAGGGCCTTCTTCTTCTATACAGCCAGTACCGTCGAGTATTCCAGAGGTCGACCCCACTATTGAAGAACAGGCCGAGGCCGAGGCCCACGTCGAGGTCGAGGGCGATGGCGAGGCCCACGCCGACGGCGAGGGCGAGGACGAGACCGAGGGACAGGCTGCGGGCAGGGACAGGGACAGGGGCAGGGGGCGGGGCAGGAGCATAGTGCAGCTCCTATTTGAGGCGGATCCTCCGTGTCGCTCGGAGGGGGATCTGAGGTTGGAGATTTGGGCCTGTACTCGGACCAGGCGGTAAGTAAAATTGTTGCATTTTGATTAAATTTATTATAAACTTGTTTAATAAATTTTAATTTTCATTTTACAGGTATCATCCTCCTCCGTACACCGGTAGCTGGGTACATTCCTGCGACATAACTACGGGGGGCCCTGGATCAACTGGAGGGATGTTCGGCGACAGGAAGGCCTTCTGGTTTGAGCACTTTTCGGTACGTAAAAGTTTATTTCCTTTTAACATTTAGTATGTTAAGTTATAACTTATGTACTTCTATGATTTTTTCAGCGGACTTACTTCTTCCCTCTCCACCACGTCGTTGCTGTCGAGGCTATATTTTCCGACATCGCCAGCAAGCTCATTAGGGACGCGATCATCGACCAAAAGGATCGTGACCGCCAGGAAGAGCCTATTCAGGGTTGGATCTCTGCCGCCGACTGGGCGGCAATGAAGAGGAGATTCGAGGAGGAAGCCTACAAAGAGAAGTTCGCGAAGTCTAAAAGAGCACGACAGGCGAGGTCGCAGTGGTGTGGTAGATCAAGGTCCATCATGGATTTCTTCACCCGTACGGTACGTATCTCGCCGTATACCCATAATTAATACTTTATAGTAATATATTTCTTTCAACTTAACTGACAAATCATATAATAATTTCGTAACAGGTTGAATCAGGAGAAGACCCGAATATGGTGACCTTGTTCCTCGCTACGCACATGAAGGGAGAGCGGTTCGTAGACAACAAGGCCCGGGACACCTACGTAAGTTTTACTTAATGCTAGTTCATTAATATTAATTTTTAGTTACGTAGAAAATTTATATAGATGTTATTTCTAGGCCGAGTTTTAGAAGTTTTACTTAATGCTAGTGCATTAGTATTAATTTTTAGCGACCATGTGAGAATTCATATAGATGTTATTTCTAGGCCGAGTTTTTGAGGCTTAGGGACGCCGGGCCGACACGGTCAGAGGAGGCTGGTGCTAGCACTTCCCAGCAGCCCCGGCCGCCGCAGCTCAGTCAGATGACGAGCTGTGGATGAGGGTCGTTGGTGGCATGCATAGGAGTACGTACTATGGTACGGGCTCCTATGGTGCCTTCATTGTGTCACAGGCCTCTACGACCGCCACTAGTGTGCCCGGCCCCGCACATACTGAGGAGTCGCTCCGCCAGCAACAGAGTGACGTCCTTGCGCAGATCGCAGCTCTGCATGACGAGATGCTGGAGAGGATGAGGGTGCCGCATACAGATGATTCTGCACTCATCTCCTGCTTTGAGAGGCTGGAGGAGACTACGGAGGCGCTGCAACAGATGACCCGTGCTACGCAGGAGGCTACGCAGCGGTTGGTCGAGCAGATGCAGCATTTCCAGGAGATGGCAGCTGAGCGACCGTCTGCTGGTACGCCGGGAGCATCGTCTACATCCGACGGTACACGGGACATACTCATCCACCTGTTGTCACTGGAGGAGTATCAGACGATCCTGACGTTGCGACGACACTCATCTGGTGGCGCTCCTCCTTCAGCACCGAGTCCAGCTCCATGCGATCAGTAGTTTTATTTTTGCATTTTTGGACTGTACTATATTCTTCACTTTATACGTATTTGGGGATATTCAGTTTTTTCGTTGAGGATATTGGGTTTGTACGTGTTTGCGGATATTGATTTGGTTTGTTCAGGATATTATATATTGACATTATTTGTTGCGGATAGTATTTTTTCTTTATATTTTTTGTATATTCTGGAATGTATTGTGCGTGCCAGTGTTGAGTGTTCCACCGAGGGGGTCGGCGAACCCAGTGATTGGATTCTGTATTTGTGTTTTGTATTCTGTATTTTGGCTCAGGCTCCAGCTCCATTTGCATTCTGGAACCTACTTTTTTCATATTTTTTTACCTTAGCGACGTTGTTAGCGACGTTATTATTCGTCGCTAAAAGCGTCGCTAAATGCTGACGTGGCACAACGTGGCACCATAATCTGATGTCAGCTCGTCGTCGCCAAAACGTCGCAATAGTGTCGCTAAACGGCGACCACACTAACGTCGCCTTATACGTCGCTAATTAGCGTCAACGACCAAACGTCGCAAATAACGTCGCTACTTAGCGACGTTAACAATGTCGCCAAATAACGTCGTCCTAGCGACGTTTTACGACGTTTTCTCGTTTAGCGACACGTTTTTTTCGTCGTTTCCAAAACGTCGCCCAAAATGTCGCTAAATTCACTTAGCGACGCTTTCATCGAGTTTAGCGACATAATGTAATATCGCTAATCTGATAAATTTTTGTAGTGCTAGACCTTTGCAGTTGATACATATGGATTTATTTGGTCCTAGTAGAGTCGCTAGTCTTGGCGGTAAGCTCTACACTTTTGTTATTGTTGATGATTTCTCTCGTTTTACTTGGGTTTATTTTTTATCAAACAAAAGTGATGCTATTTTTGAATTTCAGATATTTTGTAAAAAGGTACAAAACGAAAAGGGCTTCATGATTACTCGTATCCGAAGTGAACATGGTGGCGAATTCGTAAATACTGATTTCAAAAAGTTCTGTCATGATAGTGGGTACTACCATAAATTTTCTTGTCCTAGAACTCCACAACAGAATGGTGTTGTGGAGCGAAAGAACCGTACTCTAAGCGAAATGGCTAGAGTCATGCTGAATCAGCATAATCTTCCTAAATATTTTTGGGCAGAAGCTGTTAGCACAGCCTGTCATGTTTTCAATAAGGTGTTAATTCGACCTATCTCGAAGAAAATACTATATAAACTTTGGTTTGGAAGGATTCCAAACATTTCTTATTTCAAAGTTTTTGGATGTCGCTATTTTATCCTGAACACCAAGGACAACTTGGGTAAGTTCGACTCTAAAGCAGACGAAGAGATATTTCTCGGATATGCTGCTAAGAGTAAGGGATATAGAATTTTTAATAAAAGGTCTATGATTGTTGAAGAATCTACTAACGTTACTTTTGATGAGCTCAATAGTCATAGATCTTGCGACAGTGATGATGAAGGTGTACAACCAAAAATCGATAAGAGTCCTGTGGAAGATCTGGCTCATAAAGTTGAATCATTAAAGTTCTTACTAGATCATCCAGAGATACTTATCATAGGTGATGTATCAAAAGGTGTAAGTACACGCTCCTCTCTTAGAGATTCTGAAATAGCAGCAAATGTAGCTTTCATTTCCCAAATAGAACCTAAGAATATAAAGATGTCTTTTCTGATGAATTTTGGATTAATGCCATGCAAAAGGAACTAAATCAATTTGAGAAAAACCAAGTTTGGGAACTTGTTCCTAAACCTATTGGTCAATCGATAATTGGTACCAAATGGGTGTTCCAAAATAAACTTAGTGAAGATGGACAAGTTCTACACAACAAATCACGTCTAGTGGCACAAGGTTATAATCAAGAAGAAGGTATTGATTATGACGAGACATATGCTCCTGTTGCTAGACTAGAAGCTATCCGCATGTTTTGTGCATTTGCATGTCTTAATGATTTTAAATTATTTCAAATGGACGTGAAAAGTGCATTTTTGAACGGATTTATAGAAGAAAAAGTTTTTGTGAAACAACCCCCTAGCTTTGAAGATTTTCAAAAATCTGATCACGTCTTCAAGCTAAAGAAAGCACTCTATGGACTCAAACAAGCACCTCGTGCTTGGTATGAACGCCTAAGTGTCTTCTTACTTGATAATGGTTTTTCAAAAGGAAGAGTTGATACAACTTTGTTTATCAAATCTATAAATGATGACATTCTTCTTGTACAAATATACGTTGATGACATTATATTCGGTTCTACTAATGAAAAACTTTGTCAAGAGTTTGCTAAGTGTATGTAAAATAAATTTGAGATGAGTATGATGGAAGAGCTGAACTCCTTCCTAGGACTCCAGATCAAACAACACTCAAAGGGAACATTCATCAATCAAACCAAGTATACGAAGGACATACTGAAAAAGTACGACCTTGATAATGTAAAGCCTATCGGAACTACAATGGCTACATCCACAAAGCTTGATACCGATGAAAGTGGCAAACCTGTTGACCAGCGTAAGTATCGAGGTATGATTGGTAGCTTATTATATTTAACTGCTAGTCGTCCTGATATTATATTCAGTGTTTGCATCTGTGCACGATACCGGACAAATCCTAAGCAATCACACATAAGTGCCGTTAAGCGTATCTTCTGATACCTTAAGGGAACTTCTACAGCCGGCTTATGGTATCGTAAAACCAAATTCTTTGACCTGATAGGTTACTCGGATGCGGATTTTGCAGGATGCAAAGTAGACCGTAAAAGTACCAGCGGTACGTGTCATTTTCTAGGAAAGGCCTTAGTCTCTTGGTTTAGCAAAAAGCTAAATTTATAGCATTATCAACTACTGAGGCTGAGTATATCGTCGCAGGACGTTACTGTGCTCAAATTTTATGGATGAAGCAAACCCTAGAAGACTACAATCTATACTACACTAAGATTCCCATTTATTGTTATAACACTAACAGTATTAATCTGACTAAGAAACCTGTATGTCACTCATGCACAAAACACATTGAGATTCGTCATCACTTTTTACATGATCACCAACAACACGGGGATATTTGTCTAGAGTTTGTTGACACAGATCATCAACTAGCAGACATTTTCACAAAATCACTGGCTGAAGACCGTTTTAACATAATGAGGCGAGAGCTCGACATACTTGAATTTTCAGATTCATAGTATAGTATGGTAATTAAATTTATTTGTATGACTCGAAACTTCGTAATTTATTTAATGGAAATTATTTGGGTACAAGCCGAAAGGGTCCTTCTGTCATACAGGTATAAATATTCTGAAGCGACACGGTGCACTAGTCTTCGGACTACCGCTAGCTGGGATCCGGCCCCTACAGCTAACCCAAAGTAATAGAAGTTATTAAACGAAGAAGTCAACAGTCATAAATTCAATTTTTAAAACCAATACTGCATTTATGGCATTGGAAATACAAGCAGCCGAACTCGGACCGAACTCTGTCCGAGTTCGGACCGAGTTCGGTCAGCGCTGTTCAGCTTCCAGAACCGAACAGCCGGCCCTAGCCCTATTTACTCCTTCCTTCCACTTTTTCACACCACCAAACCGAAAATTAGCCTCCTTTACTCCCAAGAGCTCTTCCTCCTCATTTATTTCAAGCTTCTCAGGAGTTTGTGGGCTGTTCCTCTCCATCTTCTTCTTCCTTTTGTCAAGGTACTCGATTATCTTATTCCTCTCATCTATGGCACCCAAGAGTCAGAAAAGAAAGGTTGATTCTTCACATGCAGGATCTTCCTCTTCTGACTACGTCCCCACTAATGTATTCAGTCCAGCTATACCCATAGGTTCCGATGATTTTGATTCCGGTCTATTTTCTGACAAGGAATTTTGGACCTTTGGTTTGATTCCTTTTATGGTCGCAGAATATGTGCTGGAGCATGTGTGAACTTTACTATATTTTCTGAATATGCTTCCACATTCGACTGTCTCGACTTTCGTGACTTTTTCGAAGTAGCCGAGAATATCTATGATAACGCTGTCTGTATGTTCTACTGCAACTTACAAGTAAAACCTAACGAAAATTTCTATTCTTGCGTTGCTGGGCAAGAACTAGAATTCAGCACCACCGACATCAGTGAATACTTCTATGTTCCTGATGTAGGTGAAGCATTAGTGGATATTCATCACATCCAATTCCCAGAAGGTGTCACTCTCGATTCCTTCAAAGAACTTCTTTGTCATCCCAGACCTGTTCCTAGAAGAGTCTATTCTAAACATCTTAACCAAAACTTCTATGAACTACATAGGTTCATTTTCTCTGTTCTTCTTCCGAAGAAAGGATTCTCTGATGAGATTACTTTCTTGGAGTTATCCGCCATGTATCATATCCACTTTGGCATTCCATTTTCTGTTCCCAAGACCATGATGGCTTGGATGCTGAACTGCAGAAATGCAGGACGCAACCTCGTCTATCCCATGCATTTGGCCTCTATCTTTCGAAGGTTTGAAATCGATTTTCAAACCTGTTCTTATTCCTCCACAGCTATAGAGCTTAGTAGGTCTAGGCTATACCCTACTCCTCCTCTGACTCCTAGTGCTGAGCCAGTTCCAGTGGTCTAGGCTATACCCTACTCCTCCTTTGCCTCCTGGTGCTGAGCCAGTTCCAGTGTGGAATTGGCTCAACACAAGGAGGCAAAGGAGGAGGTAGGGTATAGCCTAGACCTACTGAGCTCTATGGTTGTGGAGGAATAAGAACATTTGAAGATCGATTTCAAACCTTCGAAAGATAGAGGCCAAATGCATGGGATAGACGAGATTGCGTCCTGCATTTCTGCAGTTCAGCATCCAAGCCATCATGGTCTTAGAACAAAAAATGGAATGCCAAAGTGGATATGATACATGGCGGATAACTCCAAGAAAGTAATCTCATCATAGGATCCTTTCTTCGGAAGAAGAACAGAGAAAATGAAACTATGTAGTACATAGAAGTTTTGGTTAAGATGTTTAGAATAAACTCTTCTAGGAACAAGTCTGGGATGGCAAAGTTCTTTGAAGGAATCGAGAGTGACACCTTCTGGAAATTGGATGTGATGAATATCCACTAATGCTTCACTTACATCAGAAACATGGAAGTATTCACTGATGTTGGTGGCACAGAAATTCTAGTTCTTGCCCAGCAACGCAAGAATAGAAATTTCTGTTAGGTTTTACTTGCAAGTTGCAGTAGAACATACATACAGCATTATCATAGATATTCTCGGCTACTTCAAAAAAGTCACGAAAGCCGAGACGGACGAATGTGGGAGCGTATTCAAAAAATATAGTAAAGTTCACACGTGCTCCAGCACATATTCTGCGACCATAAAAGGAATCAAACCAAAGGTCCAAAAATTCTTTGTCAGAAAATAGACCGAAATCAAAATAATCGAAACCTATAGGTCTAGCTGGACTGAATACATTAGTGGAGACGTAGTCAGAAGAGGAAGATCCTGCATGTGAGGAATCAACCTTTCTTTTCTGACTCTTGGGTGCTATAGATGAGAGGAAGGAGATAATGGAGTACCTTGACAAAAGGAGGAAGAAGATGGAGAGGAACATCCCACAAACTCCTGAGAACTTGAAATAAATGAGAAGGAAGAGCTCTTGGGAGTAAAGGAGGCTAATTCTCGGTTTGTGGTATGAAAAAGTGGAAGGAAGGAGTATAAATAGGGCTAGGGCCGGCTGTTCGGTTCTGGAAGCTGAACAGCGCCGACCGAACTCGGTCCGAACTCGGGCAGAGTTTGGTCCGAGTTCGGCTGCTTGTATTTCCAATGCCATAAATGCAGTATTATTTTTAAAAATTGATTTTATGACTGTTGACTTCTTCATTTAATAACTTCTAGTACTTTGGGTTAGCTGTAGGGGCCGAATCCCAGTTAGCGGTAGTCCGAAGACTAGTACACCGTGTCGCTTCAGGCTATTTACACCTGTACAGAAGGACCCTTTCAGCTTGTACATAAAATAATTTCTGTTAAATAAATTACGAAGTTTCGAGTCATAAAAATAAATTTAATTACCATACTACACTATGAATCTGAAAATTCAAGTATACCGAGCTCTCGCCTCATTATGTTAAAACGGTCTTCAGCCAGTAATTTTGTGAAAATGTCTGCTAGTTGATGATCTGTGTCAATAAACTCTAGACAGATATCCCCGTGTTGTTGGTGATCACATAAAAAGTGATGACGAATCTCAATGTATTTTGTGCGTGAGTGCCATACAAGGTTCTTAGTCAGATTAATAGTGCTAGTGTTATCACAATAAATGGGATATTAGTGTAGTGCAGATTGTAGTCTTCTAGGGTTTGCTTCATCCACAAAATTTGATCACAGCAACGTCCTGCGGCGATATACTCAGCCTCAGTAGTTGATAATGCTACATAATTTTACTTTTTGCTAAACCAAGAGACTAAGGCCTTTCCTAGGAAATGACACGTACCGCTGGTACTTTTATGGTCTACTTTGCATCCTGTAAAATCCGCATCCGAGTAACCTATCAGGTCAAAGGATTTGGTTTTAGGATACCACAAGCCGATTGTAGAAGTTTCCTTAAGGTATCGGAAGATACGCTTAACGACACTTAGGTGTGATTCCTTAGGATTTGCCTGGTATCGTGCACAGATGCAAACACTGAACATAATATCAGGGCGACTAGCAGTTAAATATAATAAGCTACCAATCATACCTCGATACTTACGCTGGTCAACAGGTTTGCCACTTTCATCGGTATGAAGCTTTGTGGATGTAGCCATTGGAGTTCCGATAGGCTTTACATTATCAAAATAATACTTCTTCAGTATATCCTTCGTATACTTGGCTTGATTGATGAATGTTCCCTTTGAGTATTGTTTGATCTGGAGTCCTAGGAAGAAGT
>JANAVB010030938.1:0-45002 GCA_029216955.1 Iris pallida
TATATATTATATATATATATATATATATATATATAATATATATATAATATATATATATATATATATATATAAGCGTAATGTACTCTCTGAAGAAGAATTAGAGTACGAACGGCTTAAAGAAGAATTTCTAAATTATGATCCTAATAAGGCAAAGGATACACCTAAGAACCTTAATGTGCTACAAGGAGAATCCTGACCCAGAATGGTCAAGAGTCTGAATCTGACTCTAGGGAACTTGTTCTACTCAAGATGAACAAGTTAATCCTATTGAATTAGAGGAAATGTAATTTTAATTCAGTCCATTGCCTCATTGGATGCATTATCGGCTGAAACAATAATATTTCTTCGTACAGGAATTTGGTCCTGTCTTCTATGAGTCTTGCGACTTTGGGCTGCTCCCATTTGGGAGGCTCCCAGGCTGCTTGCCTTATCTCTCCGGCTCATTCTATAAAAATTCACGAGTTAGAAAATCAGGAAGACTATTTTCTTCACCTTTAATATATTTAATATCAAAATCAAAAATAGCTAATTCAGCCAGCCATCTAGCAAATATTTGTTTTGACGCTAGATTTTTAACATCCTTTTCCAAGACTGTTTTTGCAGAGCTACAATCTATTCTAAGCAAAAACTTCTGATTAAGCAGATCATCTTGGAACTTATGAATGCATTTTATTATAGAAAGAATTTCTTTCTTGATTGTGGAATAATTAAGTTGGGTATCATTCCATTTACCCGGTAAAACCTAACTAAGACTTCTTATTGGTTTCAGTGTTTCTTTGCTTCAAGATGCCACCATAGCCAATATCACTGGCATCCGTTTCTACTATTTTAAACCATTCAGCATTGGCTAAATGCAAGCAAGGTAAATTCTTAACCTTCTGTTTATTATCCTAACTGCCTTAGTATATTCTTCTGACCAGGCAGGTAGATTTTTCTTCAATCTTTGATACAAAAATTTTGTATCTTGAGCTATTCTTGTAAAAATCAGAAACATAGTTCAATGCCCCTAGAAATCTTTGTACTGCTTATTATCAGTTATTTTATCGAGGAACTTAGAAGCAAATTCAATACTTCTATCGATAGGAATTATTATCCTATTTGCTATATTATGTCCCAAAAATCTTATTTCTGTTTGGAACAACTTCATTTTGGGTGCTGATATTACCAGCCCATTCTTGATGACTAAGTGTTTGAAAATTTCAAATGCTTGAAATGTTCATCAAGAGAATTGGAAAATATTAATATATCATCTATATAATAAAATGAATTCAGAATAATTATTGAATATTTTATTCATTATATTTTGAAATTCGGACGGAGCATTTTTTTAGTCCGAAGGGCATGACCTTCCATTCATAGTGCCCAAATGGAACTGTAAAAGCAGTCTTGTACCTATCCTGCTCAGCTATCTGGATTTGCCAATAGCCTGATTTTAAATCGAATAGAAAAAATTCTTACTCTAACAATTCTATTGAGCAAATCCCTCTCTAGGGATTAGATATCTTATCCACTTCAAAACCATTGAGAGGTTTATAATTAATTACCAATCTTGGTACTCCTCTCTCCCTTTCAGCATTATTCATTACATAAAATGCTGTACAATTCCATGGAGGTAGGATTTTTTATTAACTTCTTATCTATTAAATCCTGTATTTCCTTTTTGCATATTTCCAGATATTGCTGATTCTGGCATGGTCTTGCTTTGGTTGGGATATCTTTCTCATTAAAGTTATCCTCATAAGGGAGTGAAACAATATGCGTTTCCTATCCCAAAAAGCATTTGGAAGATTGCTATAAGTCGAATTTCTAAATTATGATCCTAATAAGGCAAAGGATACACCTAAGCACCTTAATGTGCTACAAGGAGAATCCTCGACCCAGAATGGTCAAGAGTCTGAATCTGACTCTAGGGAAACTTGTTCTACTCAAGATGAACAAGTTAGTCCTATTAAATTAGAGAAATGTATAATTCTTTTATTTCAGTCCAAACTCTTTAGAAGCGGTTCAGAAGGATATGAATCGAGAGAGAGTTAATACTGTCAAATATGACAAACCCAATCTGATCAAATATTATTACAAAAGACCTTCTCCAATGGATGTCTTGTATGAGGAGAATGATTCTATAATTCAGAATCATTACTGTGCTGGAGAAATCTATGAATGGAACATAGATGGTCTTTCTGATAAGCAAATACATGATCAGTTACATCGAATATTCTCTTCTATTCGGGTCAATTGTTTACCCATAACTTGAATAAAGGTATTAGTATAATTATTTTGCAGTATTATTTTCTGTATCTCCTTTATTGTGGCTTTCTCATGTTCTATAGCCTTATAGAACGAATTAGCCTCAATATTAGTATTGAATGGAGCAGATATTTTAAGAGATTCATTAGGAGGATATAATAATTTTATTTTCTGTCCTCCTTTAGTGGTCCAAATCTTAAATTGCTCATCTATGACATTTATATGTCTTATTCTACCACTAAGATATTCCTCAAGAAACCAATCTCGGAACCATCGCACCTTCTGCATATTTGGAAGGTCTTTTACTTCATTATATGAGGAATATTATTAGAGACGAAAAATAACATGGTTGTCTCCTCATCATAAAAATTTTGTTTTTTCTGGCAAATTTTTTTCCTTTTCAACCCATTCGTCGAACAAGTTGAGCAATGGTCCTGACAAAATTTCCAGGTTTGCCCCAAAATAATTCGACCACTTATTGAACCAGGTGGGAATGTCCTGTTCTAATATTTTTGGACATATTTTAATAAACCAGGAATGCCTCCTTTTGTTATTTTCATAATAGAACATATAAAAGAAAGCATCAATGTAATCCCAGTAAGTAAACTTCATTGAAGTTGTATTATTCCTGAAAAGCATTGCCCTCTCGAAATTCGGATGCAAATCCCATGATTGAGGGGTAAGAATTTTATATATAGTAATTTTACTATATACAATCTCCGAATGTGGATCTTTAGGATTTTGCCTAAAGTGCTCAATTTCCGCCGAATTAGTAGAGCAAAGCATTCCCTCATAATGGATCCTCGCCCTCATTTTTATGGGATAAAATTTCGCTCAAAGTATTTTTCTTTGAGTTGCCAAGGATCCCAAGTGTCATGGGACACAGGAATGTCATTCCGATCCAGACATATTATGTCTTCTTCAGCTAATTTCTGAGTATATATTGTCTCCATTTCTGCAAGAGTAGCCGCCTCTTGATAGGAAAATTTTTTTCTTCTGTTGCTCATTGGATGCATTATCGGCTGAAACAATAATATTTCTTCGTACAGGAATTTGGTCCTGTCTCCTATGAGTCTTGCGACTTTTGGCACAGTAATGATTCTGAATTATAGAATCATTCTCCTTATACAAGACATCCATTGGAGAAGGTCTTTTGTAATAATATTTGATCAGATTGGGTTTGTCATATTTGACAGTATTAACTCTCTCTCGATTCATATCCTTCTGAACCGCTTCTAAAGAGTTTTGGACTGAATTAAAAGAATTATACATTTCCTCTAATTCAATAGGATTAAATTGTTCATCTTGAGTAGAACAAGTTTTCCTAGAGTCAGATTCAGACTCTTGACCATTCTGGGTCGAGGATTCTCCTTATAGCACATTAAGGTGCTTAGGTGTATCCTTTGCCTTATTAGGATCATAATTTAGAAATTCTTCTTTAAGCCATTCGTACTCTAATTCTTCTTCAGAGAGTACATTAACGCTTTGATTTCTGAATTGTTCGACTAACTCTCTCAGATATTCCTTAGTAAATTCTGACTTAGATCTGAACTTGTAGTCTGTAACTTCCATTGGAGGTCTAATTGGAATCCTACTTGTTTTCATTTTGGGTTTAACAATAGGACTCTCATGAAGCTCTACTCCTTTTAGAGAATTAAATTTATTATTTAATTTTTGAATATTCTCCTCTATTCGGGTCAATTGTTTACCCATAACTTGAATAATGGTATTAGTATAATTATTTTGCAGTATTATTTTCTGCATCTCCTTTATTGTGGCTTTCTCATGTTCTATAGCCTTATAGAACGAATTAGCCTCAATATTAGTATTGAATGGAGCAGATATTTTAAGAGATTTATTAGGAGGATATAATAATTTTATTTTCTGTCCTCCTTTAGTGGTCCAAATCTTAAATTGCTCCTCTATGACATTTATATGTCTTATTCTACCACTAAGATATTCCTCAAGAAACCAATCTCGGAACCATCGCACCTTCTGCATATTTGGAAGGTCTTCTTCATACATTTTTCTATATTCTCTACGCTGATGAACTTTGAATTGATGTTGGAACCATTCTCTAAATTCTCTATTTTCTTCGCTGTAATATTCTTTCTTACAGCATTCAATCATTGTTGGTGAGAGTCTATAATCCATCAAAAATTAAATGCCATTTCCGACATTGTCGGTTCCTCATCTAATTTAGATGACTGAGAATCTGATTTTGAAGCATATATTGGGTGAACGATATTAGATTCATTTATTTGAATCTTTTTTATTTTATTTTCTTCTATATTAGAAGATTCACCTTCTGATTGCTTATCTGAGATTGATTTCTCAGTTATGAATCTCCTAGAAGTTGATGTGAAGATTCTGGCTTTTATTTGTGGAGTAAATCTAACTTCCACATCACCATCTGGAGTCTAAATTATTTGATCTATTTTCGAATCCATTATGGGTTTCGGAGGTACAGCCATATTCAGGGTCCATTCATTAGGAAAGTTTATTTCTTTCCATTTAATTATTCTATTAGTAGCTACCTTAGTAGTTAAGAGATTAGTCTCTACTAAAGTAGTCTGTCCTGGTTTAGTAAGGTGTTTAGCTTTTGGGGCTAAAGTATTTAACACCTTAAAATGAAGTCTATAGATTATTGCTATAGTTTCAGATCCAGGAAGAAAATTATAACTAAATGTCTTTAAATTCAAAGACACAGCTTCTAACAGGTTTGCATCCGTTAAAGATAAGCTCAAATTGGAATAAATATTAAAATATACTGGACCATGATAGAGACTTATCTACATGACTCCCATTAGGGATTGTGCCCAGTCTAAACACCGACCATCTCGTAGAGATGTCAGTAGAGATGCATTTAAACCTTGAAGTGTTAAAGGTTTTAATGCTACCTGTATTAGTCCAATATGAATGAAATTATATTTATCTCTATAATTAGAGATATCATCTTCAGATAATAACTTAATTATTTGTTCATTATCTGAGACTTGGACATTTCTTTCCATTGTTTTAATTGCAATGGAAGACTTGAAATCAAACGTACCTATTTGGTATATTTTCTTAGATTAAACTTTTGGAATTGTCCATTTGTTCAACTCCTCTAATTCTGTAGGAAATTCATACAAATTAGTATTCTTAACTGATTTACCCTTATTAAAGGTCTTCTTATTCGAACCTATTAGGTTAGCCAGTTGGTCACTCATCTGAGGAGGATCTATCTTGCTACCTTCTTCATGTAAACTATTAACCTACATCCTGCTATAAATATCAATACTACTATCGCTAATATCTAAACGACTTAGGTCTAATTCATCTGGTAGTAGAAAGGTTGTACGACTGTCAACGATTTACGGCTAAACAAGGCAATCTCTGCCAACAAACGCCTACGCGACTTTGGTGCCGTCCCACAACACATAGACACACCATACAAACTATCCCTAAGTATTCAGACATAACAACTAGCAGTAGTAAAACAACAGCAGATTACATTTTAATAGTCACATAAAGATAATAGCAAGATATAACGCACCTACTCACGAGCCATCATGGCTCTGATACCAATTATAAACATGATCTTCAACAAGGCCTTCAACAAGGCCAGAAGAGTAGAAGAACAAGATTGGAACTCAGAAACTTAAACTTTTATTGATAGTAGTAGTAGTACAGAAGCTCACACAAGCACACACTCTTACAGAAGAAAGTAGAAAACTTAGCACACCCACAAATGAGGCAAGAGGCCTCTATTTATAATACAAACACACTCGAAGCAAACCGACAACATCCAGTTATTGCAAGCCATCTGTCCAGAAGAACCGCCTCGAAAGTTACACGTAGTGTATTGGGCACCTACGTGTCTCTTCAACTTTATGTCACATCTCCTTTTGCTTTGTTAAAGGAGATTCCTTCTTATCTTGAATTTGGCCTGATTCTGGATTGTAGGCCCCACTTCCACCATTATTGCTATTTGTGGATGTCTCTGTCAATTCTGCCTTTATTCCTCTGTCGTACAGCTGTCCTCTATTTTCCATCATCTTCACTATTCCTGGGTCGCCTTCGTGGCGCATGACTGGCGGACGATTCAACCACCACCTCCTTATTGCTTTCCGAGGAAGATTCATCCTCAACGCTATGAGCAGCAACTGATGCCTCTGATGACTTCATTGAATCATCATCATCCAGATCTAGGAAAATTGTATTTCCAAATATTTCCTTCATTTGGGAATGGATATATTTGCGACAACGATTTTTTAATTCTTCTTTGGATATTTTAGGATTTTTCCTGAGCATATAATCTTTAAATTTTCTCAGGTAATTATCTTCATAATCCATTATCTTTTCTTCTTGCAGCCTTTCTGATTCTTTAGCTTCTGCTACAAGAGATGCCTTGATTTCTGCTATTTTCTCCTTCTCATCAATTCTATTCCACCATTTGATGAGAAAAATTCTTTTTAATTTGTAGATTCCAAATTCTTCCTCTGCACATTTGAGAGACTACTTCATTATATGAGGAATATTATTAGAGACGAAAAATAATACGGTTGTCTCCTCATCATAAAATTTTTGTTTTTTTTGGCAAATTTTTGCCTTTTCAACCCATTCGTCGAACAAGTTGAGCAATGGTCCTGACAAAATTTCCAGGTTTGCTCCAAAATAATTCCACCACTTATTGAACCAGGTGGGAATGTCCTGTTCTAATATTTTTGGACATATTTAAATGAACCAGGAATGCCTCCTTTTGTCATTTTCATAATAGAACACATAATAGAAAGCATCAATGTAATCCCAGTAAGTAAACTTCATTGAAGTTGTATTATTCCTGAAAAGCATTGCCCTCTCAAAATTCGGATGCAAACCCCATGATTGAGGGGTAAGAATTTTATATATAGTAATTTTACTATATAAAATCTCCGAATGTGGATCTTTAGGATTTTGCCTAAAGTGCTCGATTTCTGCCGAATTAGTAGAGCAAAGCATTCCCTCATAATGGATCCTCGCCCTCATTTTTATGGGATAAAAATTTCTCTCAAAGTATTTTTCTTGGGCTGCCAAGGATCCCAAGTGTCATGGGACACAGGAATGTCATTCCGATCCAGACATATTATGTCTTCCTCAGCTGATTTCTGAGTATATATTGTCTCCATTTCTGCAAGAGTAGCCGCCTCTTGATAGGAAATTTTTTTCCTTCTGTTGCTCATTGGATGCATTATCGGCTGAAACAATAATATTTCTTCGTACAGGAATTTGGTCCTGTCTCCTATGAGTCTTGCGACTTTTGGGCTGCTCCCATTTGGGACGCTCCCAGGGCTGCTTGCCCTTATCTCTCCGGCTCATTCTGCAAAAATTCACGAGTTAGAAAATCAGGAAGACTATTTTCTTCACCTTTAATATATGCAATATCAAAATCAAAAATAGCTAATTCAGCCTGCCATCTAGCAAATATTTGTTTTGACGCTAGATTTTTAACATCCTTTTCCAAGACTATTTTTGCAGAGCTACAATCTATTCTAAGCAAAAACTTCTGATTAAGCAGATCATCTTGGAACTTATGAATGCATTTTATTATAGAAAGAATTTCTTTCTTGATTGTGGAATAATTAAGTTTTGTATCATTCTATTTACCCGAGTAAAACCTAACTAAGACTTCCTTATTGGTCTCAGTGTTTCTTTGCTTCAAGATGCCACCATAGCCAATATCACTGGCATCCATTTCTACTATTTTAAACCATTCAACATTGGCTAAATGCAAGCAAAGTAAATTCTTAACCTTCTGCTTTATTATCCTAACTGCCTTAGTATGTTCTTCTGACCAGGCAGGTGGATTTTTCTTCAATCTTTGATACAAAATTTTTATATCTTGAGCTATGTTCTTGTAAAAATTAGAAATATAGTTCAATGCCCCTAGAAATCTTTGTAACTGCTTATTATCAGTTATTTCATCGGGGAACTTAGAAGCAAATTCAATACTTCTATCGATAGGAATTATTGTCCTATTTGCTATATTATGTCCCAAAAATCTTATTTCTGTTTGGAACAATTTCATTTTGGGTGTTGATATTACCAGCCCATTCTTGATGACTAAGTGTTTGAAAATTTTCAAATGCTTGAAATGTTCATCAAGAGAATTGGAAAATATTAATATATCATCTATATATGATAAAATGAATTCAGAATAATTATTGAATATTTTATTTATTATATTTTGAAATTCGGACGGAGCATTTTTTAGTCCGAAGGGCATGACATTCCATTCATAGTGCCCAAATGGAACTGTAAAAGCAGTCTTGTACCTATCCTGCTCAGCTATCTGGATTTGTCAATAGCCTGATTTTAAATCGAATTTAGAAAAAATCCTTGCTCTAACAATTCTATTGAGCAAATCCCTCTTATTAGGGATTGGATATGTTATCCACTTCAAAGCCTTATTGAGAGGTTTATAATTAATTACCAATCTTGGTACTCCTCTCTCTCTTTCAGCATTATTCATTACATAAAATGCTGTACAACTCCATGGAGAGTAGGATTTTCTTATTAACTTCTTATCTATTAAATCCTGTATTTCCTTTTTGCATATTTCAAGATATTGCTGATTCATCTGGCATGGTCTTGCTTTGGTTGGGATATCTTTCTCATTAAAGTTATCCTCATAAGGGAGTGAAACAATATGCTGTTTCCTATCCCAAAAAGCATTTGGAAGATTGCTACAAGTCTGAAGTTTAAATTCTTCTTCGACTTGTTTTATTCTATCCTTAATCTCTGGCTTATTTAATTGATCAGAGATTTGTATTTGCCTTATTTCCTCCCGGAGAAAATTGATTTGATTTTCTTTAAAATCAATTTATCTTATTTCATTTAGTATCTTGATCATTGGATCACGAATAAATTCAAAGGTTACTTCTCCGCCCTTATACACAGTGGAAATTTCCTTTAAATTAATATTCTTTATTGGCATAAGTTTTTCTAGGAAAGGAGTTCCTAGAATAACATGCTGAGTTATTTCCTTAACTACCACAAATTGCAGTGGTATGGTTGCAGAATTTTTACAGACATTAATATCTGTAACCTTATCAGGTGCTGTCAATGCTTTATTATTTGCAGCACTCAGTGTTTGAGTTGTTTGTTCACAATACTTGATTGGAATCACACCCTCTTTAACATAATTAAGATCTGCACCACTATCTATTAGTGCAATCAAATTCTTAATATAATATTTATTATTAATAAGTAAATCTATTTGAATGTACCATTTTGGGTAACATAGAGATCTATTTTCTCTACTTTCTGTTGAGGTCCATTTTCC
Organism: Iris pallida; assembly: GCA_029216955.1. NCBI lineage: Eukaryota > Viridiplantae > Streptophyta > Magnoliopsida > Asparagales > Iridaceae > Iris > Iris pallida. The sequence continues at coordinate 9,554 of JANAVB010030938.1, forward strand.
TCATCAGAAACCCCAGGGGTTGAAGTATTACTTCTTTTTGAACTTTTCCCTTGCTCGGTAGTATGAATTATCATATTCTTTGCTACCGTCTCTAAATGAGATAATCTTATTTGAGTCATCTCATCTTGAGATTTTAACTCTTTTATTTCTTTTTTTAATACCTTAATCTCATTTTGGAGATCTTGTATTGTTACAGTCTCTAAATGAGATAATCTCATTTTCCTTATTTCTATATCGTCGGAGGACTTCATCCATGCTGTAAAATTTCTCTTTCTTATTAGTTCCTTCCTCATTCAAAGAACTACTAGTTGACTTTTCTTCTAAATTAAGCAAATCTATTAGTTTTTCTCTAGCATTTCAACTAATTTCAGTAGATAATAGAGATTTTATTATCTCTCCTTTGTCTTGAGCAGTCAATACATTAATTGATAATCCATTCATCTCGACTATGGACTTATAATACTCAAGATCATGTTCATTGGAACATTCTTCACAGCTACATTCACTATCACATTCACACATATTAATTGAATCGTCATCACTAGACTCGTCTGATGAACCTAATTCTTCATCAGAATTTATTAATATCTTATATAGGGTTTTTTTAACCCTTCATCCTCTATTTCTTGGATCTTCTTCTTGGTATAACACCTATTAGCGTAATGACCAATTTTTCCACATTTATAGCATTTTATTTCCTTGGAGGATTTCCTCTTTTGAGAAGATTTCTTCTCCTTCCCCTTATCTTTCTCCTCATATTGTTGGGGATATTTCTTCTTTCTCTTTCTCCTATAATAGGGCTTATTTCTCTTTTCTCTACTATAATCCTTCTTAGCTTTTCCTTTCTTATCATAAGGCTTATAATCATCTACAGTGAATTGGCTATAAAATTCTCCTAATTGCTTTCTCTCCGAAAGCCTTTGTGATTTCAATTGATTCTTTAGCTTCAAATCATTACATAAAGCTAAGCCTTCTTGGACACAAGCATTGATTAATGCTCCATAGGTGTAATTCTGATATGGTATTTCACCATTATTCTTTTCTTTCAACTTTTGCCGTATTTTTTCAGCAAAGAGGTTGGGCAATCCATCAATAAATTTGGATTTTCAATATGATGCATTGGCATCATCAAACGCCATGACTCTACTCAGAAAAGTATCTTTATACCATCTGAAATGAGTCAAAGTTGGACATCTTAAATTCTGTAAAAGGGTTCTAATTCTCCCCCCATTAGAAATATGTCCTGTGAAATATTCTAGTATATTATATATTATAGTGTAAACAGCATCCGATTTTTGCTGTCCATCTTCTGTCTTGGTGACATTTATTATTTCCATTCGTTGCTCATTACTCAGGCAATGATCCCACTATCCTCGTAGGATGCCTGTGAATCCACTAGCGACAAATAAGGCAATTTATCGATCATTATTACCAGCGGCTTTAGCAACATTGAAGTACATCAATATTCGATGTAACTAAGAATTCATAATGCCCATACTTCTACCTGAATGCTGTCTTGGGAATATCCTCCTTCCGAACTCTCACTTGATGATACCATGAACGAAGATCTATCTTGGAGAAAACTCTAGCTCTGCTCAACTGATCAAACAAGTCGTCGATCCTGGGTAGTGGATACTTGTTCTTCACTGTTGCCGCATTGAGCTTTCTATAGTCAATGCACAATCTGGATGACCCATCCTTCTTCCCCACAAGTACCACTGGTGCTGCCGATGGTGATATGCTAGCTTGGATGAACTTCTTCTCCTTCAGTTTCTCTATGTGCTGATAAACCTTGGCCTGCTCTGAATCCGCCATTCTATAAACTCGATCTGATATCGATTTAGTTCCAGGTGCCAATTCTATACTGAACTCAATATCTCTAATCGGTAGTAGACCTGGAAGTTCTTCAGGAAATACGTCTAGAAACTCTTCAACTACCTTCGGAACTAGAACTTCTTCCATTGCCGTCACTACTTCCTGCTCTTGTTGAGTTGCCTCTGATCTGACTAAGGTGAACCTTTTCATGCCTGGAATATCAAAAGATACACTCCCTCTACGACAATCTATTGTCGCATGACTGTCTTTCAGCCAGTCTATGCCTAAGATAACGTCAAAATTTCCAACAGGAAATTCTATCAACCGGGCGGGTAAGGAATGCCCGCAAACTACAACGCTACATGCTAGAATAACCCTACTAACTCCTACGAGCCTATTACCAGTGAGTATATTCAACCTCCCTGGCAATGCCTCGAACTTCATTCCTAGCCGTGTTGCAAATTGTACAGATATAAATGAGTGTGATGCTCCAAAATCAAACAATGCTACCGCGGGATATGAGGCGACGAGAATGTTACCTGCCACAACATCTTTCGATGCCAATGCCTCTTCCAAGGACAAAGTGAATGACTGCCTTCGACCTCCTTGTTGGTTCCCATGCTGCGGCCTAGCCTGGTGCTGCTGCTGGCCCCTGCCTTTGTGATGCTGGGGTGGTCTGTGCTGGTGTTGCTGCATCGGCGGTCCCTGCTGCCGAAACATCTGATCCTGCGACATGAACGGACGCTGTGCCAATGGTCTAACTGCCACCGCTGGTCCTCGATACTGGCCTGCCCCTGGTGCTGGTAGAGCAGAAAATTGTTGCACTGGTCCTTCTGACCTCGAACTCATAGGACAGGTAGAAACCCGATGATCTGGACTTCCACATATCAAACATAGTCCGTTCATTGTCCGACACACATCTCTAGTGTGCCCTACCTTCCCACAATAAGTGCAGCCCGCTGGGGGTTGCTGGTTCTTTCTCTGTTGCTACTGCTGCTGCCTTGGTGGTGGTGTTGGCCCTCACATTGCTACATCGTGAATGCGAATGCCAAGGGACGGTGCTGTTGTTCGGGGCGCTACTCCCCCTCCTCCTTCAACCTGACTGTGGGATCTCTTCTGACCTCCAATCCTTATCGTGATCCTCTGAATGGTGATCTCATACCTCTGGGTCGCCGTCAATACCTCATCGAAAGTCTGGTAATTGTGCCCCTCTATCAATTACAAGAGTTCAAGATGAAATCCTTACTGAAATCTCATAGCCCTCTGGCTCTCTGTTGCTACCATCTCTGGGGCGAACCTGCTCAATCTGCAGAACTCCGCTGCATAAGCATCTACTGTCTTGTCGGCCTGCTTGAGGTTGATAAACCTCTGTTGTAGCTCAAACTGCGCCACAACTCCGTAGTACTTTGTCTTGAACATTGCGGTAAAATCGTCCCAAGCAATGGGACGTCTGATGCCCACTTCCTCTGATTCCCACCAATCACGTACGAGATCCTGAAGTAACAACTTCACCTGATCCACACGTTCTTCTGCCGGCACCTTAGCTTCTGTCAAAATAGCCTCAATATCCTTAAGCTATGCATCTGCTGAGATGGCATCTTCCGTGCCCTCGAAACGGTAGGGGTTGTACTTGTAAAATCTGGTTGACGCTCCTGAATTTGTCCTTGCCCCTCTTTCCAAAGCCGTCTGTAACCCTTGGTTGAGTAATACGTTCTGCTCTTACAATTGAGCGTACATGCGCTACTGGGCTAACATCTGATGTTGCTGAGTAGCCATCATCCCTCTCATGATCTCTAGAAGGGCCGGTGTGTCCATTTCTACAGGGGTAGGTGGAACTATTGGTGGTGTTGGAACTTTCAAATACTGTGGTCCAGCTGCTGGTTCCACTATCACTTCTTCCTGGATAGTCTCTTGAGGTAGTACTAGCCCTTGTAGCTGACCAACCTGGTCATGTTGTCCATGCTGCCCTTGTTGTTGCTGTCCAGTTCTGACATATACGGACAAAGTGCCCCTAAGAAAAAGGACAAGAGAGCAATCAAACGACCGGACATGAAGGATCAATGAAGTCGAAGGATACCGGAATGTCAAGCTAGGGTTGAGAACAATGAATCATGAGATCAAGGAGGGACATGTGTGATTGAGACATCCTATAAGTAAAAATACCCCACAAGTCTGAAATCAGACCTGTATGGGCCACCACTGAAACCTTGTCACGCCCCAGAACCAGAATACTGGAGAGCGGGGGAATGACTCAGCCAGCTACGTATTACGGGTAGAAGAATACCGTATAATACGATCAATGCTGTCTAAAAGATAAGTGGGTGCATACTACATGAAAGTCTCCCTATGGTCACTTCATATCTATTGTCTCAATCATTCAAACAAGAAACAGTAAATAGAGAACATGTAAGATAAAGCAGTAAGGCATCCCAAACGCTCAGTCAAAATGTTCTTAATATCTGGCTTTATAAAACATAGCCAGATGATGTAGAACGGTATACACAATTATTATCAGCTGCAGTCTGACTTAGTTACAATTATGTAAAAGTAAATACAAGACGATCCGACTAACATATCGGTGCCAAACGGCAAAGTATAAAATAATAACAAACGAGCGGGGAAGTAAGGAACCCACTCGAGTCCTCCTGCGATCATTCCTCTAGTATTGACCATCTTGGAGGTAGAAGTAAGCTGAGTCCTCGGGAACTGACTCTAAATCTGGCCATGTAAAACCAGAGAGGTTAGACCTCTTATAGAAAGTACCGCAAGAAAGCACAATATGAGATATTTGAACCAGTAATAAGAAATATGATAAATATATCTCTGCTAGCTACTGGGACTCACGTAACATCACGACACTTCGAACCAACTTTCCAACCAAACAAGGACAGAAGTTGGCCGTCATGTCCTGACATTCTGATCATCTCAGTTAGTTAACATAGTAGGTACAGTACACAAACAAATCAATTTAAACGGCCATTCAACTACTACGGCTTGCTACTGTGAGTTCCAAGTTACCTTGAAAATATGCAATAAAGATTCCCCAGTTCTTACTATGTGCAAGCAAGGCTAGTCTATCCAGTCAATCAATTGCGCCAATCATGAATTAGACGAGTCCCAGTGGGACGCCCGTCATCAATCTACAATAAATAATATAAGCAGATACCGCTCCCTGCCCGTGTGGCAGATTTGTAGTATTTGTGGGAACCAGCCGACCTGTCGGGCACTAATAGTCCCAAAGAGGGCTGCCATATAAGAACTCGGGAATCCATTCTCTCCATGCAATCATTATTTTATTTAACTTAGTAGCCTCTATGTTAAGTAAAATCTCATGCCGTGGATCATGGTCATTCAGAATGAGTACCTTCATACGGGGTACGATATGCACACTCTACAACGATACCTGTACGGTTAGGTTGTAGGTCTTACATAGCGTAATACAACAATCAAATTAACCACGGAATAATTATGCCTTGACCATAAAGTACACATGCTGCTTTCGTATAATAAACAAATAAATAAATAAATTGAAGCCTGCATGTATCTATATGCCAATATTCGGGATAGGCCAATCGATTACAATAGTTCATAGTTAATATGAACGTGTCTCATTCATTCAATTCAATAAGACGACTAGCCAGTCTCTTAGTTCCAACTAGGAACGCATGATCAATTATTAATAACAATCAATGTTAATTAATGCCAATCAATGACAAGAATCCATAAAAAGGCATCATGGTCTAGAGTTCATGCGGCAATGGGCCATGCGGCCGAAGGAAAACAGCTTATGCGGCTGAAGGAAAACAGCTTATGCGGCTGAAGGGAACTAAGTCCATGCGGCTCAATAAATCAAATCACATGCGGCTAGAAAAGATTATCCATATGCGGCTGCGGTAATTCAAGTCTCATGCGGCTGGAAAATAATAAAGTCTATGCGGCTGAGATAGGAAAGTCACATACGGCTAGGGTATAAAATCTCATACGGCTTGGAAATCACTAAGCCTATGCGGCTGAGATGACATGCGGCCATGCGGTCAAAAAATAATAATCCTTATGTGGCTGAAAAATAATAATAATCTATATGCGGCTGGGAAATAATAATCTATATGCGGCTGGGAAATAATAAAGTCTATACGGCTGCGGCCAATCAAGTCTCATGCGGCTGCGGCCAATCAAGTCTTATGCGGCTGAGATATAATTATCCATATGCGGCTGAAATAGATAGGAATTCATGCGGCTGAGATATTATAGAAGTTCATGTGGCTGGAACAATCAACTCTCATGCGGCTGAGAATGCATCAAGCTTATGCGGCTCAGAATTACATGCGGCCAGGCACTCCATACGGCCAGAACCTCCATGCGGCCATATACTTCATGCGCTCCTGCAGCTCGAGAAGACTTGCCGCATGAAAACTCATGCGGTCAAGCACTGTTCTTCTTCCCCACTTTTTCAAGAAGAAGAACCATAGGAAGCCATTGCTTCCAAGCTCCCTAAATCCTTTATTTCAAGTCCAAATATGGATTTCCATAGGTCAAAATGGGGTAGAACGGAATTCTCTACAACATAGAACCATCAAAACTTGAAATTAACAAGATTAGCTAGATCAGAACCCAAAAAAAAAAAATCCAAAAATGTATTAAACTTAGATCTACACAAAATGAGCCATGAAAATTGAAAATGTTAACTACTAAAGAGACTTAAGATCAAGTAAGGAAGATGATAGAACAAAAAACTGGGGTTCCATCATGAAGCAAGTTTGGCACTTGCCTATGCGGCTAGGTAGGTGGGAGAGAGTTATGGAGGATGAAGAAGAAGAGTAATGGAGAAGGAGTAAATGAAGAGAGAGAAGGGTTTTGGAGTTTTAAATGGGAATGGTGGTAGGTGGGGAATTGCTGAACCACCCAAACCTGAAAATAAATCGACTCAGGCCGAACCTAAAAGCGAAACAAAAAACAGAAAATAAAATATAGAAAAATAATTGACCAGAAATTTAAAGGAAATTAAATACAGAAAAATACCTGATAAATATTAAATAAATAAATTAAATTAGTACATGTATTAAAAATACGTATTCTGGGAACGGAAAGTGACAGCCGACGATTGGTTGGAGGACGTACAATAGAGCTTGGAGTTGGCGGAGCTTCCGAAAGGACTGTGGGTCACAGCTGCGGCGAGTCAGTTCTTCGATATCGCCTTGACGTGGTTTCGTACGGATCCTCGTGCATCAGTAAGAGGTTTGACATGGGAGAGCTTCCGGAGGCTCTTCAAGGAGAAGTTCTTCTCCGACGTAGCTCTTACCACATTGGAGGGCCAGTTCGTAGGATTAGTACAGGGGAACTCGTCGGTGGACGAGTATGCGACGGAGTTCTTTCGCCTGAGCCGATTCGCTCCAGGGATGATCCAGGATGAGGGGGAGAAGGCCCGCAAGTTCAGGAGGGATCTAATTTACGTAGTTCGTACTCGCACTTCTGGGCGTCGCGAGGCAACTTTCGAGCAGATCCTGATGGATGCAAAGATAACAGAGAAGGATTTCGACCTCAGGCCGAAGAGGAGTAGTGATACTTTGGAAGCTACTTCTAGTACGGGACCGGCGAAGTGTCCTTACATTCAGCAGCAGAGGCTATTCCAGCAGCAGCATCAGGCACCAGCATGTGCCTACCAGCAGCAGGGGCAGGGCCAGCGACAGGCCATCCAGTGTGCCTACTGTGGGAAGCAGGGACACTCTCGTGAGGTCTACAGAAAGAGGTCGGGCGTTTACCTGTCCTGTGGAGCGTCCGACCATCAGCTGAAGGACTGCCATGTTCGTGCAGCCAAGGAAGGCCAGGACAGAGTACTGGCGAGACCTGCAGTCCAGCACCAGAGGGGAGCACCCCAGGGCAGAGATTTTACACTAGCAGCTGAGGAGTTTGAGCCAGTAGCAGATATAGTGGCAGGTTCTGTTCTACTCGATTCTTTTTCTGTATTTTCTTTTTGTTTTTTCTCACCCTTGTTCCTCGTTATCGAATTTGTTTTTAATGTACCATCGCTGATTTGACCTTCCATATCGAGATGAATGTTATAGACTGAGTTACAGTATCCTTTGATAACATATGTTGACGAAAATAACAGGAAAGATAAACGTCTACTTTGTTATGGAGCCTAGAGTTTATCGTAGCTATATTAGCCGGCGTAGCGAGAACATAGAGACCTGACTTTGGATGTACATATCTTGATTATGAGATTTGGGATTTCTCGCAGCTATACTAGTTGGCATAGCGTGGATTCCAGATGACATGATTAAGAAGGTGCATACCCCAGTTATGGACTCTACCGTTTATCGCAACCTTGTTTACTAGCGTGGCGAGGATTCTGAATATCATGATTTTCGACAGACGCATATGATTATCAGATTGTATCTTGAGAAGGGTCCTAACATGTCATCTCTATCGTTTCACTTCTGTTAAAATAGATTATGTTTTTAGACCATTTGACCCTACCTACATTTTACTTGTTGATCTTGTGTGTTGCTAGATAGAAGTTTTGACCTTGGTTGTTGGTGGAAGGTTGACCTAGGGAAGAGTACAACCACCTTAAATTTCGAGAATAAAATTATTTTTTAGGAGGGTAGATTTGTATCAACCACTTTTCTAAAATAGGAATAATTTTGAACTTTTATAAAATTACCATTTAATAATATGTTTAAATCATGTTATTGAGTTATTGGTAAATTTTGATTATTTTTAATATTATTAAATTTGTGTTTTGTGATTTTGTCCTTTTGCTAGTGTAACCTTAGAGCTGTTAGCCTAGAGACTAACCATGACCATGGAGGCCTAACCCATGTGGTTAGATTAGCTAATTACCACTTTTTAGACTAAGGGTATTTTGGTTATTTTTATATTTTAATATTTTAGGAATTTTATATATTTAATATTGTTTTTATGGGATTTGTTTAGTCGGGTTCGAGTTTCGTCTCGTTCCGACTTGTGTTATTGACCCAGGTAGTTTAGACTCTAGACGGGACCCCAAGATTAGTTAGTCATGGCCCACAAATTTCACTAATTAAGTTAGTAAGATTAGACTAATCCTACTTAGTTAGATTGGTTAAATTAGAGACTTAAACTTGACCCTTTTTGACCTCAAACCTTGTCATGACTTAAGTGGACCAAAATGAGACTTGTAGGGGCATCTTGGACATTTCACATAGGATCATTAGGTCCTTCCATGGTAGCCACATAAAGCATAGGTGTCCCCCTTTCTTTTCATTCTATCTTGCCTCCTTTTATTTACAAAGTGTTCTTCCCCAAATTAGAGAGCTTCTCTCTTTGATTTGATCTCCAAATCTCTTTATTCCTCCACCAAATCTTCCATCAATCCTTCTCATATTACCAAGGGAGGGTGCTAACAAAGATTTGGAGCAAAGTACAAGGATGAGTGTCCTTTTTGGAAGATTTTCGTGTCGGAGCCGTGTCCTTGAGAGTTTTATTGGGATTTCACTCCCAATAGGTAAAACCAATCCTCTAAATTGATTTCCTATGCATATTATTTAGTTTTGAATCCGTAGGATCCACTCCCGTGCATGTATCCCCTTTAGATTCAAATTTGAGATCATTTGGAGCCCTCTAGAACAAGTTAGGATTGTGTCTTGTGTCCTAGTATAAATATCTCAAATAAGACACCCCATGTGTTTGGTTTATTGCCTAATAGGATTAATTGTGTTTTAAATTCAGATTTAGAATGGTTAAAGAGTGGATTGATCTTAGTTAGGATGGTTAGAATGAGTTTCATTTGGATACCTATGTTGGTATCCAAGTATCTTGGCCTACATGTGTTTCTTTTGTCCAAAACAACCCAAATTCGTCATAATATTCATCCACGTTTTTAGTAACTATAGCAACTTAAAAATGCCATAACTTTTAGCTCAGAACTTCGATTAATCTTCCTTTTTTTAAAAGAATCGTATCGAAGTTAGCTTTCCAAATATATATTTTAATTAGCCAAAATCGTTCTAGAACTTTCTGTAAAACTATTTGAGTGTCAGCTGTCCGAAAGACAAACGTGTTTCGGTATTTTCGCAATTTCGGGAGCTTCCGGACACAAAAATACGATCCGTTTGAAGTTTCGAAAAGCTAACATGAAGGGCTACAACGTACTTTAATCCTAGAATTTAGTGAAGGCCCAATTGATACAGTATTGGTTTTAAGTAGAAGAGTGACTATACGACATAGACATTTTGTGTAACCTATGAGCCTATGTAGTATGGATATTAAGTGAATGTAGGTATCATAGGTTGTCAAGTATATGTATGATATATATATATATATATATATATATATATATATATATATATATATATATATATATATATATATATATATATATATATATATATGTTGAGTTATATATGTTAGTATGTTTGTTAGATGTTGGTTAGTAGAGGGTTAGATATGTTAGAGTTTGTTATATGTTAGTGTAAGTTATATTTATTAGTATGAGTGTTAGTTAGATAGTATAGATTAATATTTTGTTAGATATTTAATATGTTGTTAGATAGTTTGATGTTAGATATCTAGTATGTTAGATATTGATATGTTAGTAGGTTATGTTAGTTCTAGATATTGGTATGTTTGCAAGTTAGTCTCTATAGGTTATATATTAGATATTAGTTAAGATGTGAAGTTAGTACATTAGATAGTTAGTTAATTAGATATTTGAGGGGTATCTTGGTATCTCATGATACCAAGTTAGTATCTTAAGGTAAATATGAATTACCTTTACCTTCAAGGTAAATGATTAGTTTATCTTATGACCAAGGTATGGTATCAAGATACCAAGGTAAGGTATCAAGATATCAAGGAAAGGTATAGGTTTATCCAAGTTAAGGTATTAGATTCCAACCAAGGTATTGGTATTAGTATGCCAATATGACCAAGGTTGATATGATATCCTAGTGTTAGTGGGTTAGTGTCTAAGTGTTTGAGTTTGAGTAGGTGATGTTAGATTGTGGAATGGTTATATAGATAGGAATATATACTTTTGGGTTATTTAGTATCTATATATAATATGAGAGTATATAGATATAGGTTATGGTTCATAGTGAGGATATGTATATACTTGATATATGATATTTATATGTATGTGTTAGAGTGGTACTATATGGGTAAGGATATATGTGGTATGTATATATATTAATATATCCTAAGTATCATAGATGTTGACCACTAATCTAAGTTTGACCAAAACCTTAGAAGCTTGACCTTGACTTCTAGTTTGATCCAAGGTGGACCAGAGTTGACCTAGAGTTGACCAGTTGACCAAAAGTCAACTATAAGTCAACCTTTGATCCAGTTTGACCTAGTTTGACTTGATGTGACCTAGTTTGACTTAGTTGGACTGAGATTGACCTAGATTGCATATTATACATTAGAAAATCATACTTAACTCTGTTTAAACCTAATTAACTTACAATATCTCATCTTTAGGTCTGTGAGATCATTCTGAGCATCGACCTTATTTGATAGCTCAGGACAGCAGACGAGTACATTCTCTGATAGTAGTTCTTTGTCTTGATATCTTCTGTATTCGATTCAGTTATAGTGTTTTACTTGATTCTCGATACGATGGTGCACGAACTAGTATATATCGGATTCCTGTCATGAGACGTCATTCCTGGATTTTCTTGGAATACTGGTACTTGCTCGATCTTGTTCTTATACTTGTATTGACACCGATTCCTAAGAGGGAGTAGCTACCTTCTTAGGGAATCTCGTGTCATGACGTACTATGTCCGGATCCATATACTATTCGGGGATGGGGATTTATTATAGGTTATGTGATCAATACCCCTACTTGCATTCCTGTTACTACTTGTATCATAGCTATACCCTCGCCTCACGTAGGGTAAAGCCTGACCTGTGCTACTACTTGTCTCATAGCTTTCTATTCTGGCTAGCCCGAGGTCCTGTACTCGTAGTCGGTCAAATGAAATAGCTTGATCTTGTCCCAAACCGATCACATAATGCTATAATACTTGAGGCACATTTTACATTTATTATTACATCGGATATATGATAGAACTGGGGATTCCCAGGACCCTTCCTTTGGTGTGCGTATTGATCGATAGAAAGTTAAACAGATTTAATACCTGTTCTAACCCTTTATAGGCGAAAACTAGGGTTCATGAATTATACCTGCGACAGAAAGGAGACAAGTAATTCCTGGTAATCTTGAGCAGACGACCCCAAATTCTTCTGCACATATTCCTTTCTCGAGTTGGACGTCGTGTGGGCGGCGATCTCCTAACCCTTTCTTCTCCTTGGCAGCCTTCTCTTTCTCTCCTGCGGCAGAAAGAAGACAAGTAATTCCTGGCAATCTCGAGCGGACGACCCCAAGATCTTCTGCACGTATTCTTTCCTCGAGTTGGACATCGTATGGGCGACGATCTCCCAACCTTTTCTTCTCCTTGGCAGCCCTCTCTTTTTCTTCTTACGTGAATCACGAATTTAGAAAAAATTTCAGATTTCTGATCAGTAATCTAGTGGCCAGAGAATAGAGGATATATAGGCTACGTCAGGGACCATGAGGAGAAATTAGGGTTAGACCTCCTAACGGATCTGGATATCCCGTGTTCAGCCCGAACATACAATCCAGGCCCATTAACAATGGCTCGGTCCACTAATGAGCTATTGTTGCACTACCTCCATAATCCCAAATTATGTTTGTGGGCTCCTTTTATTATATGCTCGTTTGGCTCCCCATGTTAAGATATTGTATGTCCGTTGATCAAATTAAGTTACTGACAACTATATTGATTCGACATCTTTTATCCTTAAGTAGTACTGCTCAACTTTATTTGTCATGTCGGATATAATCCACCTGCAGGGTTTACATGACAATCCTTATGAGCTCCTTAAGAGGACATCATCAACCCGATGTATCGGGACATGGATTCTATTTATAATCAACAGCCCATCATACATACAATATTATTACCCAATTCATAGAGGTTGTTGATCCATAATGAATCTCACTCTTTTATGAGTCAAAGTAATGCACACTACATATACATGTCCGTTATTATATCCGGATTAAGAGCACAAGCATCCATAATAACTGAGGGGTTTGTTCTCTTATGTAGTTAGTACAAAGAGAACAACCTCAAGTGGTCCTGTTCAATACACACAAAGTGTACTAGTGTAAACCTATAGTCAAGATAGACTAATACCAGATTACACTACAACCTTTCCAATAGATTGTCCAAGTCCATCTAGGTTGTGAACTATTTATATACTCCTTAGGAAACTGATAATATGATCTTCTGTGTGACACCACACACCATATTATCTATAATATGGAATATCAGACATTTGTATTAACACTTGCAACAAATACAATATGCAAACATTTGTCCATACGAGTCTCATTCAAAATTTAAGGAAATAAGGTTACTACAAAAGTGATGCTTTTAGTATATAACCCTAACAATATATCCTACTCAATTCTACTTTCTTGCATGATACACCCTGACATGATTTCCTGCTTTACATATCCTGTTATATTTCCATCTTGATATGTTCATCTTGTATTCCATTGTGATTGCCTCTTACAGCATTTGTTAATATTATAGAACTATTATTGGTGGTTTGTACTTGCTCATTTTCTTGACAGGATAATCGTTGATGTTTACAGATGACTTAGATGCTGATTGCTCTACCTTCTATGGGTATGGCCAGGATGGAGACTATGACCAGCAGTTACCCCTGGACCCCGTAGATGATATTTCACCTATTTAGATCTACTAGTTAGGTTTGTCTGGACTGCGAGCCAGCTAGTTTATGAGACTTATACTATATTTGTTTTTTGGGATCATATGTTGTGTTTTCGACTCTCTACTGTGTTGTGACTTTGCATTCTACTTCCGTACTTCTATTTTCATCCTATTCATATGATTTTCGTGCCTATCTTTCCTAGATGTCTTTGTGATTGAGTTGAGTTTATATACCTCTGTGCGGAGATGACAAGTACATTTATATTATGTCTAGATGCTATACTTTCTAGGAAAACTATACAACATTCTACCGTCGATTATGCGACGTAGGCTGGACGTACCTACGTGCTCGTACCCCAACTTAGGGTGCGGGTTGTGACAGGAGCGAGACCGGAGGTCGCGCCTTCGGGTAGAAGGCCCTCTTCGGCTCACCAGCAGCCCTTCGTGCAGTCATACGCTGATAAACTGTGACCCGACCGATCGTCCCGGTTTCCACAGATCTTCGCCGATATCGACCTATCTGAAGTCGGCTGCGCGATGAACCACCACGAGATCAGGGTGCCATTCTTGGAACCCGAACTGGCAGCGCTATCGTCATCCTTCCCTCATACCTTCTCATCAAGTTCCCTACCGGCTACCCGAAACTTCGACTTGTCCAGGAAGAGGTTGCCAGCTGGGGACTCACTTCGGCATACAGGGTTGCCCCATGGACCCCAAACACATTCTTCTGCACCTATTTTCAGATCCGAACCATATGTCCATTTGGAGTTGTGGCACTAGCAGGATAGACTCCTATACTATAAAAATCTTCAGATGGACCCAGGACTTCAATACCAAGGTTGACTCAGCGACCGCCTCGACCTGGGTGACCCTCCCCAATCTTCCTCTCATCTGCTTCGTCCCTAAGGTTCTTTATCGCATCGGTAACTCCTTCGACACGTTCGTGGCGGCAGCAAAAGAAACTAGAAACCTTTCCAAAGCTAACTATGCCAAAATTTGCGTAGAACTTGATCTCTCGAAAGATCCCCCAAGTATATCCAAATCTCTCTCGGCAACATGTCACACACTCAGCATATCATCTACAACAACAATATCATTTTCTGCAAACACTGCCATCAGAGCGGCTACTCTATTGAGCATTGTTATCGCCCCCACCCAGAACTCAAGAAGAAAGAGACGCGCAAGAGCGTCCCCCCAAAAACTAGGACTAACAACTAACCCCCCAAATCCCCCTTCTTCCCTACCGAACACCCACACTCGGTTTCTAGCTAGCGATGGAAACTCTGATCCATCCTCCTCGAACAGTGCTATCGTTACCCTCAAAGCCCCGGCCGCAACCCTAATAATATTTTGAACACCCGTTGCACACAGTCACCCGCTCAGGAATATAGTCCGGACATGCTTAAGAACATCGGGTAAGAATCAGTCGACAGGATGAACCAGGCAGCTGCGGTCGGTTGCTTCAGCGAAGGCAGCTATTCCGACGTTCTGGCCGAGCTAGAAGAAGATATGGCCCTATCCCCGAATGGCTGCCTTAATAACACCCATATCACCATAGCAATCTTGCCTCCCTCTGACAAACCAACCTCCTCCACAACTATCATTAGGCTCAATCCTTCCTATATCGCTGAAGATTTTAGTGAGACACATCCAGTAGTTAATCAGAAGCTCACTCCCATCGAGGTAGAACCTCCACCTGACAGGAACCCGGAAGGACAAATTGAAGAAGTTGTTGCTGGGGTGGATGAAGATGTGACAGGTTCCGTCTCTGCTGATGACCTAGAGTCAGAGGACACAGAAGAATAGATCGAAGAAGAACCGGTGTCGGACGAGGAGACCAAAAACCGATTGATGGCCTTCTTCGCTAAGATTTTGAACTCCTTTCCAGAGGGCAAAGATATCAAAGAGATCAGCCTCCTAACATCCCTCGCTCTCAGATCTAAGCAGGCCTTCCGTAATAGGGTGCAGAGTAAGGACGCTGTGTCACGACCCGCTACCCAAATTATTGGGCCAGGCCGAGTCATGCCCAGCCTACGTTTGATATAAAACGTAGTAAGCTGTTCTAAAGACAACAGGATAAGACTAAATATGCTAATAGTTCTATAAGTGAATAAAAGTCATAAATGCTCCAAACACAAAAGTCGTCTCATATAGTAAAATATCCAAGTATAAGTCTGAAATGTAAAAACTGGATACATGTCCAGTTACAAAATATGTAGCCTAATACATGACTACTCTCCAAAAGTCTAAAAACAAAAGACAACTAGGCGAGGTTCCCTGCAGGAACATCCTTGTAAAGCAAAGCTGGGTCCTCGACAGTAACTCCATAATATGTGTCGCAGAGTAACTCCTCCTCAGTAAGGATACCTACAACGTTATCCTGTCAGGACGGGAGCAAGTACTGAATCTAGCAAACTAAATATACGAAGCATGAACAAGAATGTAATAAACTGGAATCATGGCATATCAAGGTTTAATTGGTTATTTTATAAATAACCGTATGTAGTTTAAAAGTTTAAAACTGTAGCATGTACGTGAATCGGTCAATAGGTGAACAGGATGTACTGTGGTACATATCAAGTTTTCTGGTATACACATACGTGCACGAATGGCATCGGTGTATATCCATACACAAATGCGATATCAGAACATATGGCAAGGTCACATATAGAATGTCACCGAGCGCGGTAAATACATACGGAGAAGGGGGTCATATTCATGTACAATACTAACAGTTTTTCCTTAACCCGTTTATTTAAACATGTGAGAGATATGAAATACTGTATAAACATGGTGGAGACTAAAAGTAATACAACATGTAAAGTTCTAACTTGCTACCCCAAGGATCAGCATTTAACATGGTGGGTAAATCACAGTTTATTGTTATAGCAGTATATAAAGTTTGTAGAAAGTACTTGCCTCTAGCAAAGCAAAACAAGCTGCGATAAAAGTGCTATGGATGTCCGATAACTCGTCACTGTAGAAATAAATATAATAACTTAGTTTTTACACTAAGCTAGAACGCTAAGACACTAATCTGTGAAACACGACTTGTGACTGGGCACCTAGCCAAAATGATGATTTTAGCATAGGAGACCAATGTGGGGTGACACACTACTTTAACTAACTTCCTAGGTTCTTTACACTAGTGAGGGGTGGGGTTCAATCATGGCTAAAACTCAAAATAACACAAAAAGTTACAAGTCGTAATTAATCAATAAATAAATCAAAAGATCATTGAGTTCTAACAATTTTTGAGGTAGACAAAAAGCTTAATTTTACTCAAAGTAAAGTACCAAAATGATCCTAGTTAATCATAGAAATTTATTATAATTTTTCTGGAATTTATTAACCAGTACAAGTATTTTATAAAAATCAGCTTTCCTAAGTATACAGAAAATGAGTTTTGGTTCCATAAGCCAAACTAGTGGCAAAACTATAATTTAAATACTATAAAAATTATACTAAATTAGCTAACTTAACATAGTATCTAAATACTATTTTTCTAGAATTTTAATAGTACTTAAGTATTTTTAGAAAATCAAAATCAGCATTGCACACAATTGAAATTAAATAATTAATTATCTGCGTATTTTGTCCATGTATATAATTTGAACCAAAGTTAAAATACAGGACCCAAGGCCATGAATCAAGTCCAATATGACTTGTACAGGTCTTGAATGTGTGAAAATATATTTGGGCCCAAAAACCCATGCTAGGCTTGGACACCAAATGGTTGCAGTAATTTAAATACACTAAAATACAATTTGGTAAAAATGCAAAATAAATATTAATATTTTAATAAGGTAAAATTATGCATCATGAAAATATACATACATATGTTAAAAGTACATATATATATATATATAAGGAAAATACTTAATTTATAAAGTATATATATATATATATATATATATATATATATATATATATATATATATATATATATATATATATAAAATATATATATATATATATATATATATATATATATATATATATATACAAATATTGTATACATATATATTAATATATATATAATAATATATGCACATGGAAATATATACATATATGTATATAAACACAAATATATATAAATAAAAGTTTACTAATTATAAAATTATATATACATATATAATATACTATCAAAAATACAGTATATAAAATATATATACTAATATATATATATATATATATATATATATATATATATATATATATATATATATATATATATATATATATAAATATATATAGAAAAATAGAAAAAAAGAAAAAGGAAAAGAAAAAGAAAAAGAAACAGCAGGGGGGGCTCGAACTCGGCCCGCTTGGGTCGGGTTTTGAGTTGGGTCGGGCTAGCCAAGGTGTCAGCCCGATGGTTGTGTTAGGGGTTAGGATTAGGTTAGTTTTATTAGGTTTTAAGTGTTTAAAATGATAAAAAAAATAATACAGTCCTGTGTCCTGACAGTTAGGGACACAGGTATTCTCGTGTCCTAGGCCAGCACGACACGCACGACTCGATTTCGCCGTGTCCAAACTCATCACTAGGTTCGCTAGGACGCGGCGAACAATATAGACCCAATACGAGACACGCACGACACGAGAAGACAATGCTACTCACGTGTCCGACTTGCTGGGGGTGGGTTCGAGCGTTCTGGCCGGCGGAGTAGGCGTCGGGGCGGTGGCGGAGTGGTGGCGACCGACTCAGCTCGCTGTGGCGAACTCGTCGACGGCGGTGGTTGGCGGTGAGGGTCGTCGGTGGGGCTGAACAGGGCTCGCCGGAGTTAGGGTTAGGTCTAGGTTCGTCGGGGAAGAAAAGGGGGTCGTGGTGGTCGTGGAGAGAATTTAGGGTTAGGGTTTGGTCTGAGGAGAGAGAGGGGAGTTTTATAGGGGTGTTGAGGCGGTCGGGGGCAGCCGAAAATGGCGGGGGCAGGGCGCGCTAGCGGTCGTCGGTCAGCGGTGTGGGTGAAGAGAGAGAGAGAGTGTGGTCGTAGGGAGGGGTGTTGGGTAGGTTAGCAGTTAGGCCCTCCTAGATTAGGTATTTACACATAGGCCCCAACAGTGGCTAAATGCAAAATAGAATTTGCATTCCTCATTTGAAAATATTTCACTAATTGCAAACTAATATAAAAATAAATCTAAAAATTACAGAATGATATCAAAACAATTTAGAAAATTACATATTGATATTTTTAGTATTAAAACTCATTTAAAAATTATTTAAAAATTCTAGAAAAATTCCTAAAAATCCTAATAATTATTTTAAGGCTATAAATGACATTAAAAATTAATTAACACTAATTAAAATGAAATTTGAAAAACAGGGGATTACAAGTCTTCCCTCCTTGAAAAATTTCGTCCTCGAAATTCACAAGGATTGAAGACCCTACAATATTCTAACATAGCAAGCAATGCAACAAAATGACTAAGGCTGCGATCGAAACTAACCTCTAAGGTATCAAGCGGGAACGGGTGGTTCCCTCGCAGCGGTTGGATCGAACAAGTAAGGGTATCTCTCCCTCATGTCCGACTCCCTCTCCCAAGTAGATTCACCTGGGGAGTGACGGCTCCAAGCTACTCGCACTAGGGGTATAACCTTGTTCCTCAGCCTCTTCTCTCTCCTGTCTAATATCTCCACTGGCTGCTCAGAAATTGTAAGGCTCGGTCCGACCTCCAACTCTGAATGATCTAGCACATGACTGGGGTCTGGAACATATCTCCTCAGCTGAGATACGTGAAATACGTCGTGAACTCCTGCTAGGTTGGGTGGAAGTGCAACTCTGTAAGCTACCTCTCCGATCCTGCCAAGTACCTCGAACGGCCCGATGTATCTGGGGCTCAGCTTCCCTCCTCGTCCGAACCGGATCGTCCCTCTGGTAGGTGATATCTTCACTAGCACCATATCACCGTCTGCGAACTCCATCGGCCTGCGACTAGCATCGGCCCAGTATTTCTGTCTGTCCTGAGCTACTCTGAGCCTGTCTCTGATCATCCCGACTTTCTCTGCTGCATCCGTGATCATCTCTGGCCCAAGCATAACTCTGTCTCCGACATCATCCCAAATGAGCGGTGTGCGGCATCGTCGTCCATATAGCGCCTCGAAAGGAGACATACCGATACTGGCTTGGTAGCTGTTGTTGTATGAAAACTCTACCAAGTACAGATGGCTCTTCCATGATCCTCCGAAGTCCAGCATGCAGGTCCTCAGCATATCCTCCAGTGTCTGTATCGTCCTCTCGGACTGCCCATCTGTCTGCGGGTGGTACGCCGTACTGAACTTGAGCCTACTGCCCAACTCCTCCTGCAAGCTCCTCCAGTAGTGGGATGTGAATCTGCTGTCTCTGTCTGACACGATGCTCACCGGCACTCCGTGTAGGCGAACTATCTGCTGCATGTATAGCTCTGCCAACTTCTCGGTGGAAAGCCCTATCTTGAAGGGTATGAAGTACGCACACTTCGTCAGCCTGTCTACGATGACCCAAATGGCATCCTTCCCTCCTTGGGAACGAGGAAGCCCTGAGACGAAGTCCATCGTAATATGTTCCCACTTCCACTCGGAAATGGGTAACGGCTGCAACAAACCAGCTGGCCTCTGGCGCTCCGTCTTGACTTGCTGATAAACTAGGCATCTCGAGATGAAACGTGATACATCCCTCTTCATCCCGTGCCACCAAAGATGCTCCCGCAAGTAACGGTACATCTTGTTAGCACCAGGGTGAATAAAATATCTCGATCGGTGCGCCTCCTGTAAGACTGCCTCTACCATCTTTCCCTTCGGCACGCACAATCGGCTGCCATGCCTCAAGAATCCATCCTCTGCTATCGTGAAGTCATCCAGCAATCCAGCTAACGCCTGGGCTCGAAGTCTGTGAAGGCTCTCATCCGTAGGCTGTGCCTCCCTGATCTGCTCCATCAAACCTGACTGGATGTCAAGCGCCATCATCTGTATCACTGATCCTGGCCGAACTAGCTCGATACCGAGTTTCTCCAGATCCTCCCACAAATGCCGATCAATCATCAGGTACCATGCCATCGGATGCCTGCTCAGCGCATCCGCCACCACATTTACCTTCCCAGGGTAATACTGTAAATCGATGTCGAAGTCTTTCATCAACTCCAACCATCGTCTTTGCCTCATGTTCAGCTCTTTCTGCGTGAACACATACTTCAAGCTTTTGTGGTCAGTAAAGATCTCCACACGCTCTCCGTATAAGTAATGTTTCCATAACTTGAGTGCAAAGATCACCGCAGCTAACTCTAGGTCATGGGTAGGATAATTCCTCTCATGAGTCCGCAATTACCTAGATGCATAAGCAATCACTTTCCCATGCTGCTGTAGGACACATCCTAGCCCTTTTCCAGAAGCATTGCTATAAATGGTGAAACCTCCAGAACCTGAAGGTAAAGTCAGAACTGGAGCGGTCGTCAGCCTCCTCTTCAGCTCCTCAAACGCTGCCTGGCAGTCCTCTGACCAGATGTACTCTGCGTCCTTCCGCGTCAGCTTCATCATGGGTTCAGCTATCCTAGCAAAGTCCTGGACGAACTTTCTATAATAGCCTGCAAAACCCAGAAAGCTCCTGATCTCTGAAACTGACGTCGGAGCCTTCCATGTCTCAACTGCAGCAATCTTCCTGGGATCCACCGAGATTCCATCTCCAGTGACTACATGGCCGAGAAACTCCACTCGGTCTAAAAAGAACTCGCACTTCGACAATTTGGCAAACAATCTCTTCTGCCTCAGAATCCCCAAAACTATCCGCAAGTGCTCTGCATGCTCCTCTGGCATCTTCGAGTATATCAGGATGTCGTCGATAAACACTACGATGAACTTATCCAGATACTGGTGAAATATCTTATTCATCAAGTTCATAAAGACAGCTGGCGCATTTGTGAGACCAAATGGCATCACCAGAAACTCGTACTGCCCGTACTTCGTGTTGAACGCCGTCTTCTGGATGTCTGCTGCCCTAAACTTCACCTGGTGGTACCCGGATCTCAAGCCTATCCTGAAAAACACCTTCGCCCCGCTCAACTGGTCGAACAAATCATCTATCCTGGGCAGAGGATATTTGTTCTTGATGGTGATGGCATTCAATGCCCGGTAGTCAATACACAATCGGACTGTACCATCCTTCTTAGGCACAAAGAGCACTGGCACTCCCCATGGAGAAGTACTGAATTGAATGAAACCCTTTTTTAACAGGTCATCAATCTGCTCTTTCATCTCTACTGCCTCCTTGGGATTCACTCTATAGCAAGCCCGGGATACTGGTGATGAACCCGGCACTAAATCTATGGTGAACTCCACATATCTGTCAGGCGGAATCCCTGGAAGATCCTCTGGGAATACATCTATAAACTCCCTAATGATAGGGTGTGGCGGTGCTACGTCCCCAACTGTCGTACAACAGTTCAGCTCTAGGCTGATCTCCGGCCCTGTCCTCCTGATACTGAATGGTGCTGTGCCTGGGGGACTGAACAAAATACTACTCTCATGACAGTCTATAGATGCATGGGCATAGCTAAGCCAGTCCATCCCCAATATGATATCATAATCGGGGAGTGGCATCACAAAGAATCGTCACCTGAACTCTCTCCCGGCTATAAAAATAGAACATCTATAGATAGATCTAATAGGCACTGGTCCTCCTTCCGTCATCACTCTACTAATCTCCGTAGTAGGTGTAGCTACTAGATGGTGTTTATGCATAAACTCTAATGACAGGAAGCTATGAGATGCACCATAATCAAACAAATATACAGCTAGAAAAGTATGCAAATAAACATGACCTGTGATGACGTCAGCTAAGTAATCCGGCTCCGAAACCTGCTCCGGCTCTGGCTCGAGGGCTAGACTATAAACCTTCCCCTGAGGTCCCTTCTGCTGCTGCAGATGCTGCCCAAACCTCTGCTGCTGAGTCGGAAGCGGTCCTCTAGTCTTCGCTACTGGACACTCTCGAAGCTGATGGGTGGGAGACCCACAAGCCAAACACTGACCCAACCTCTTCCTGCAGACGAGAGAGTCATGGCCTGGCCTCTTGCAGTATACACAAAAAGCTCCCTTCTGCTGCTGCTGCTGTCGGGGTCCCAGGGCTCTAACTGGCGGGGTCTGATGATGTGGTGTAGGGGGACGATAAGTCTGCTGGGGTGGCGTCAGTGCTCTCTGCTGGAAAGCCTGACGCTTGGACGGTCCCTCATGATGTACAAAAGTCGGCCTCTTGCTAGACAGAAGACGCTCCTTAATGCTCCGGGCCAACTCTAGGCTCTGGTAGTAGTCAGTCGTACCGTTCGCTACTATAAGAATGCCAATGTCTGGAACTAGACCATGGCAAAACCTACGGGTCATCTCCTCTGGATCTGCAACCAGACTAGGAGCAAAACGGCTCAGGCGACTAAACTCTGCCGCATAGTCATCAATAGAACGGTTCCCCTGCTGGATGTTCTGGAATCGTAGCCCCATTGCTACTCTAGCAGTGGTCGAGAAGAATTTCTTCTTGAACTGGGTCTTGAACTGGTCCCAAGTGGCTCTCCCTCTCGCAAATAATGGCTCATTCCGGAACCAGACTCCTGCCAAGTCTCTCAGCAGAAATCCCGCTGCCTCGACCTGGAGGTCACCCAGCATCCTGACTCCTAGGAGCTTCCTCTCTACTGAATCTAGCCAGTCATCTGCTACTACGATGCCCTCAGTCCCTGAGAACTCCTTGGGATTCAGACCCATGAAGTCCTTGATCGTCCCCGCTCTTTGCCGTGGCTCTACAGGTGGTGGGACTATGGGACGTTCCTCGGAACGCTCCATGCTCTGGCGGAGTAGGGCAGTCTGCTCCTGATGGGTTGTTAGGAACTCCTGGATCATAGTGAGCAGCTGGTTCCCGTCGAGTGTGACGGAAGCCTGGGTAGGTATGATGATAGGGGGTGGTGGAAGTATCGGGGCCTGCTGGGACTGGGATGTGGAAGGTGGTGGAGGCATCTGGGTCTGTGGATCTGTGGAGTGGAGGAGTGTGGTAGGTGGAGGTGGGGGTGTATCAGTCAACTGGTCAGCTGACTGGATAGGGAGTGCACCATTCTCAGGTGTAACATACTGGGACGAACGAGTAAGCACCATCTAATAAAAAGTAAAAAAGGACTTATAAGGACTTGTTTAAACCAAGTAATCATAGGCAAGAAAATCTAATTATAATAGCAAGCATGTGATGTATTTCCTATGTTGCAATCCTAGCATTCCTCTAAGTGTTCTAAGCGTCATTCCTAATATTGTCTAATTACCTTAAGTTTCTAATTGCAGGCATGCTTGGTACAATAACGTAACCAAACAATTTAGTCAGGACTTGCGTGGGCCACCACTAAAAACATGTCACGACCCGCTACCCAAATTATTGGGCCAGGCCGAGTCATGCCCAGCCTACGTTTGATATAAAACGTAGTAAGCTGTTCTAAAGACAACATGATATGACTAAATGTGCTAACAGTTCTATAAGTGAATAAAAGTCATAAATGCTCCAAACACAAAAGTCGTCTCATATAGTAAAATGTCCGAGTACAAGTCTGAAATCTAAAAACTGGATACATGTCCAGTTACAAAATATGTAGCCTAATACATGACTACTCTCCAAAAGTCTAAAAACAAAAGATAACTAGGCGAGGTTCCCCGCAGGAACATCCTCGTATGCAAAGCCGGGTCCTCGGCAGTAACTCCATAATATGTGTCGCAGAGTAACTCCTCCTCAGTAAGGATACCTACAACGTTATCCTGTCAGGACGGAAGCAAGTACTGAATCTAGCAAACTAAATATACGAAGCATGAACAAGAATGTAATAAACTGGAATCATGGCACACTACACCAAAATGACCATTTTGGAATGGCTAAATTTCGTTCCATATAATTTCTGGAACGCCTATAACATGTGCCTATTTTTAGGCTGCCAATTTGCTTGGAACGGAAAATAAGTGTTCCAAGGGACATATATTGGAACACCATAAATGTGTTCCAATTTTGGAACACCAATAAAGAGTGCCTAGCAAAGCGTTTTAAAGCTTACTAACTGGAACACCATAAATGCGTTCCAGTTTTGGAACACCAATAAAGCGTGTCTAGCAAAGTGATTCACAGATTACTAATTGGAACACCATAAATGAGTTCTAGTTTTGGAACCCCATAAATGTGTTCCTAATACTGTCCCTCCATTGATAGTAAAATTGTCCCTCCATTGATACTAAATTTTTTTTCCAACAAATGATATAACATATTATGGACTTCTTCCAGCAGTTCCTAATACTGTCCCTCCATTGATACTAAAATTGTCCCTCCATTGATACTAAATTTTTTCCAACAAGTGATATAACATATTATGCACTTCTTCCAGCAGTTCCTAACACTGTCCCTCCATTGATACTAAAAATTCAAACATTTGATACATAATAAATCTAAGCAACTATTTTCAAAAGAATGCAAAACAGTTGCCAACAATCCCAAGTTGCCAACCTTCTATATATCAAAAGAAACATAGTTTTTTTCATTCATAATTTACTTTTAGAAGCCATTTTTCCCAGTGCAACAAAAATTTCCATATTAAAGCTTGGAACCCCAGAACTTACTTTCAGAAAGGCAACTGAAGAATGGGAAATTACTTTCACAAACCAAAGAAACATAGAACACATAATATCATTATTGATACAACAAATTTGACATAACAAATTTAATCTAAGTTTTGTTCACATACCCAGAATTTGTTCCACTACTTAATTCCACTAATAATCCATATATTATAGTAGACAGTATGAGCAAAAACAAGAAATAGACTCTAAAATCTTCATCATAGTAAGGAGATGGTAGGGAATCTTGACTCATGGTTTCCCGATTCGTCGAGACTATCATAATTCACAAAATCCTGCAAAAAGCAAGAAAAATTATTAAGGGCACAAGATCGAAGAAAACAAAATATAAATTGTATCTTGCTAAATGGTATGAAAAAAGATAACATGTGATGAACAAAAAAAATGTGTCCATTTGTGCAGTGAGTGATAATAGGCAGATACATACTCTTACACATTCTTTAAATAAGTCATAACTAGCCATTTGCATTTGCATCAAAAATCAAACTTAGACTAGCAAAACTTCCAGCTGCCAATGCACAAAGTAGTGAAATTTTACTCTTCAGGACTAAACTATAGTAACATTAGAAGGTAAAGGGATTTCCTTCTAAATTTTCATTACCACCCACATTAATAAGTAACATAAGGCATGTATTAGATAATTTCAACAGTATTATACAATAGTAAAACTAACTAACATTTTATAGAAAACATACCAACATTTATACAGAAAGCATATAAATATATGGTAAATAAAAAACTTGAGAAATAAGCCAATCACACAAGTTTTGGTTCTTTTTTACTATCATGTCCAGGATTTTAGTACCAATTAAACAGACTAATAGAATATCCTTACCTTTTACCAAGGAAATATATAAACAATGTTGGGGCCGACGCACTTCCATCTAGTACGTACACCTGCTTCCGGATGGTTACATGTAGAGAACATAACCTGAAACTCAATAAGACTGCATTTATCAGTGCAACACATGTATCACATTGCTTAGTAGTAATGCAATGCATTATGCATATAACTCTCATATGCTAAATGTTTTAGCCCATGCCCAGTGCTATATTTACTGGAAGCTCCACTGTGAGACTTTACAAATATGGGGTATATATATATGTATATGGGAAGTATATATAGTGTGTAGTCTCTGTCATATTTGAACCACTGTCTATCAAAACATGTGATAACCTATCATAGTTGAACCTCTATCTATCGAAAACATATATACAATGCTTCTTCATTTGGATTCGGGATTGGAAGAAGATTTGATGTACATGCTATCATTGTTATCAGAGGGGCTGCTGATTACTCCAACATGTATAATTATACATTGATTGCAAAGTCTATTGAAAATAACTGATCTTGCTTAATCTCCAACATGTATATTTTTATATACCTATGATAGGTATCGCTTACTAATTCCACAGAAAATGACAGGTCTTCTCTATCGCAGGCCAAAAGCACCTCTGAATCTGCACATAAAATGTTGGGGCCGACGCCCTTCCATCTAGTCCATACACCCACTTCTGGATGGTTTCATGTAGAGAACAGAACCTAAAAACTCAGTAAGACTGCATTTATCAGTGCAACACATGGATCACATTGCTTAGTAGTAATGTGCTTTTAGCCCATGCCCAGTGCTAAATTTACTGGAAGCTCCATTTTGAGACTTTATATATATATATATATATATATATATATATATATATATATATATATATATATATATATATATATATATATATAGTAAGCATCCTCTTGAACCTTTGTATATCGAAAACATATACAAGGCTTCATCCAGAACTCCCGGATTTGCCTTATCTATAGTTGGACCTCTGTGATAGCCTATCATAGTTGAACTCGTGTATATCCAGAAAACATATATACAAATGCCTCTATAAATAGGTCTATTTTCAAGTGAACTCCAGGATTTGCCTTATCCAGAAGCGTTCATGAGAAAATAGCTCTTTCCCATGAGCTTGTGGATGATATAAATAAGCCATGCAATATAATTTCATACCTAAACATGTCTACAATAGTTTCTTCTTATAGGAAAAGTTAATGTGCCATGCTCAAGTTAGATACAATAACCTGCATTTCAGAAATTAAAGTTATGTCAAATAATACAAACAAGAATTTACTAATATACAACTTATTGGTTCAAGCTTTTATGCAAAAATTCATTCCAAACAAGTCCAATATTAGGAAGTTTAAGAAATCTTATTTACAAGTTTCCTAATTCTTTATATGCTTGACCTCTATGATAGAATTCTTTGAGTTGTATGCTAGAACCTGAAATTGAAATAGAAAATTATTGAGTGGAAGTATAATGTATGAATTCCTACAGGTATGCATTCCTACAAGTATGAGTTCCTACAAGTTTCCTACAGGTATGAATTCCTAGTTGTCCATTTGTGAACCAAACAGTATGAATTGGTCACATTCGTGGAACTCCAATTCGCAAATTCAGAATTCGTCGACAATTGTAAACCAAACAACAATAGCCTTTTATAAACCTGAATCCGAAAACAACAACTTACCTCTGTCATATTTTTCTAGTAATCAGCCTTTCGAGTGGTCTAAAATATTTTTACAGTAGACTTTTCTAGAGTCTATATATATATATATATATATATATATATATATATATATATATATATATATATATATATATATATATATATATAGCCAAACAACATTGTCTACAATCCAGGAATTTCATATACACTATTTAACCAAACTGGAATAAGCATTCCAGTTACCAAGCAAAAAACATATGTTTTAGAAGTAAAATTGATAGATTTTCAACGAAAAAAATTACGATACGCACTTTCAAGTACAATCAACTAAATGTGTCGACCCTATAATATATCTTTGCTTTGATTTGAATACAGAAGTTCTATAAACTTGCATGCAATGTTCACATTTCACAAGGCACATAAAGTACATATCAACTTCATTTATTCTGGTAATGTCCCGGACATCAGATATATCACTATATACTTATGAAATGATATTTAAAAAAACATAAAAGTGACTTGCACATACCAAGATTTTCAAGTTCTCGCAGAATGCTTTCACCGCATGATGGAATACAATCATCGAGCTAAATTTTCCATTATGGCATTCAGGTGCTAGCACCCGCCCATCGTCGTAGGCCAAAATTGACATACCCCTAATCCAGACCGTATCCCTAATCCAGACTTAATGGAGACATAATGGAGACAAGTACACATAATAGAGACAAATACCTTAATTCCCGATGACAGTGGAAGAGGATGACGATATGACACATTTCCGACGACGGAAGAGGATGAGACCCTGCCCATCGTGATCTAAAACGATGACAAGGGTAATTGGTTTACCTTTCCTCTTTCTGAAGGCTATGTTCGGCCGAACTTTGACTTCGTGGGGGGAGGGTGCTCTGCGACAGATCTCGTAGGCGATGGTCCAACGCGAGGAAGAGCTCGACCGGAAGAGGGGACGGACGTGGTGGATCTAGTGTTGATGATTGCTAGGGTTGGCGGCTAGGGTTAGGTTTTGAGAATGGAGGAGGAGATGAAAATGAGGCAGAGAGGGAGAGAAGAGGAGAGAGACCTTAGGATTTTCCTTTCCTCCGCTAGAGAGAAGGGGTTTCCTGCCAGTTCAAAAAAAGAATGAAAAATAATAAAGGGTGTGCCAAATTGGAATAGCCTTTGGTGAGTACATACGTGATAATCACGTGTTATCTAAATTTTTATTTGGAACCGATTACATGTATTCCATATTAAATCATTTTAACTAAAAATAAAAAAATTAAATATTTGGAACGTTTTTTATTTGTGGCACAGTTTTTATCCGTTCCAAATATTCGGCACGGTAAATAGGCGTTCCAGATTATAAAACGCCTAGTGTTCCTAATTAGCCCATTTTGTGTAGTGAAATACCTTCTCTGACCAGTATAAATGTTCTTGTTGCAATGTTTCAATCTATCTGAATAAGTATTTTCGTTGCATATTGGACAAACAAAATATTCTTTCACACAACAACCAGACAAGTTGCCATATGCGAAAAAATCGTTAATAGTCCATAACAATACAGTTCTCAATGTAAAAGATTCTTGCCGATAGGCGTCGTAAGTCACAACTCCATCCTTCCACAGCAACTGGAGATCCTCAATCAATCGTGCTAAGTAAACATCTATGTCATTTCCAGGTTGTTGGGGGCCTGATATCAACAATGTCAACAATGTGAAATTTCTCTTCATACACAACCAAGGTGGTAAATTATAAGTATTTAGCATTACAGACCAACAACTGTACCTACTACTGAGTGAACTAAATGGATTAATTCCATCGGCTGAAAGAGAGAGTCGGAGGTTTCTTGCTTCTGCTGCAAACTCTGGAAATTTATCATCAATTGTCTTCCACGTCGGTGAATCTGCGGGATGACGCAATTGGCCATCAACTTCTCTTCCGTCTACATGCCATGCCAAATTCTTTGATGTTTGTACCGATCGAAACCACCTTTTAAAGCGTAAAATGGGTGGAAAGTAACATAGAACTTTAGCTGGCATGCCCTTCTTTTGCTATTCCTGACTTTGTTTAGATATATTCTTCTTTATCTTATATCTCGATGTTCCACACGTAGGGCATGAGGTTGTATTTTCATAATCTTTTCTATAGATTATGCAATCATTCGGACATGCATGTATTCTCTTATATCCCATTCCAAATATTGAGAAGCAACGCTTAGCCTCCCTAGTGGTTACAGGCAATTCATTTTCTTCCGGAAGCATGTCGGCGAACAATGTCAACACATCTGAAAAGCTTTTATCACTCCAACCACTCTTGGCCTTGATACTAAAGAGCTTCACTGTCGCAGATAGCTTCGTATACTTTTTACAACCATTATATAATGGTTTCTTAGCATCATCAAGCAATGAATTAAAGTTCTCTTCATCATCTCCTTCAATGTCGTTCCTTTTTAATGCATGGAACATCTCTAGTGTATCTGCCACATCATTTAAAGTATCCATATCATAGTCCTTATAAACAGACGCACATGTATCCTCATACACTTCATTAGGATCAACTTCTCCATGCCATATCCATATAGTATACCTTGGATCGATACCAACTATCGTCAAATAAAATTTTACATCTTCTAAACTCAGACTATAGAGATTCTCGCACTCATTACATGGACATCTAATGAAGTCGAGATCATCCCCACTAGCTTTAACATGCTCCATAAATTCATCAACTCCGGCTCTATATTCTTCCGATAATAGGTGCTTTGTCATCCAAGATCTATTCCTATGTATAATAAAACAAAATACCGAGTAAGTGATTGTAACTTGAAAGTTTCATTTCAAGCTGAATGCGAAGAAGATTGATTCCAGAATGGCCAATGTGAAGTAGATATGGCCAATAAATTCAGACTCATGAAAGTGGAGAAGGTTGATTCCAGAATATAACTTTAATTGCTAGAGTTAAAAAAGAAGAAGAACAGGACTTAGGAATAGTTCATTTGGTTATTACAAAACAAAAAATGGTTTACAATTTCCTATATGTGCATACGGGTATAAAAGGTAACAAGATGTCAAAATATGTAAGAATATATATTGAAAAAGTCTATATGAATCATCTACATAACTACAAAAGAGGGTCAAATAAACCTAAAAAAAAGAGTTGGTCAACGCTCACATCCAACATGACCGATATCATTTAATCTAAAGATGTACAGTCAAACAATTACAAATTGATGTCAAAGATCCATCCCACCCTCAACGCATGAGCAACGTGCACACTGTAAAAAATAAGTTGTATTGCAAGGACTTGATTTAAAGATAATATGACATGGCACATACACAGACACGGTACCGATTTCTGCGTGACCTGGAGTAATTTCGAGTGTAAAAATGTCGTGTTTAAGATGTGTCATACACGACGTTACAGGGACATTGATCTCTTTTTTGTCCATGATTCTAGAAAATAGGGCAATTGAAAAGAACGTGTCTCCATGAATCAAAATAAACCTTGCTACCCGAACGTGTCTCCATGAAGTTCAACTTGTAAGTATTCGTCCGAAAGCAATGGAATTAACACACTTCCACACTGCAAGAACCAACAAAGAAAGAAACAAGAAGATGAACCAATGCGCGGACAAAGAAAATGTCTCACAAATTAGTAAAAAAAAAAGAAAATTCATTCAAAGATTTTCAAACATGCATTCAAAGATTTCAGCCATCTTTTGAAAACTAGGAAATAGAAAATAGGTCAAAAATTAGGACATTTTACTAAAATCATGTCGAGGCAGAATTTAGGGCATAAAATAAGAAATAATCGAGACATAATTTAGGACAAACCTTGGGGAGCGAGGAGCGGGCTGAGGGGAGTTCGGGAGCGGGGAGCGGGCTGAGGGGAGTTCGGGAGCGGGGAGCGGGCTGAAGGGAGTTGGAGAGCGGGAGGAGAAAGAGAGAAAGAGAAAGAGAGAAGGAGAAGGGGTTTAGACTTTTCTTTAAGGCCTCGTTTGGTTCACGGATTCAAGGAATCCGGAAAGGAAACTTGTTCCTTTCCTTTGTTTGGTAGCCACAAATTTGGGAAACACTTTTCTGACATGGGGGAAAATAAGAGGAAAAATGGTTCCTCTCATGACCCATGAGATTCATTTTCCCTCCTCCTTTCCCAGCATTAATTATCAAACATTATTACAAAAGTAGCCTTGATTTATTACATATTTTACCAATTAACTCTTCATTATAATTATGTTGACATTGGATATTGTTGGAACAATGATATATTTTTTCTTTCCTTTCCTACACCAACCAAACATAGGAAAGGAAATTTGATAGGAATTCTACTTTTCCATTCCCATGGAAAATACATGGAAATTGATTTCCTTTCCGCGAACCAAACGAGGCCTAAGTGCGGGAGTAAGTGCGGGAGAGTCGAGGTTTTGACTTAAAATTTGGTATTTTTTTCATAATGCTCGTATCACTGTGAGACAATCAATAACGTTTATATAGAAAACCGTCATAGAATATAGTCTTGCTGAACTTTAATGTCAGCCGTTATGAAATCCACTTATCAAGCGTCATTAATAGATCTTTTTGTTGTAGTGTCGCAAGAGTACTGCCATTAAAATTCCTATTTTCAAGTTAACATAACTAAATCCAAAATTTATATTATTGAGGAAAAAGAAAATTCTGGCAAGTTCGTGGTAATGGTAATCAATGTTGCCATTAGTGGTCACATGGTTTTGCTAATGACGCATGACCCCAGTATTATTATACATTAATGGAACTAGAGCTAGCGTATTAGTTTATTTCAGAATGATCAAAAAATAAATTTGAAAGCGGAGTTCCTTGCCTATCAGTATCAAGAAATAAATTTGAAAGCAGGGTCCTTTAATATTTTTGATTCTCTTCAACTACATATGTCAGCCACTGATTCCAGAAAGTAGCCAATTAATATGACCAACTTGCTTCCTCATTTATCATGAAAATCAAAGCTGGTATGAGTAGTTAGAATATGAGAGAAATCTGGGAAAGCACATATTAATAATGAGTTCCATGAAGGGCCATGATTTCCATAGAGGAATGTTTGTAAAGTCAAATATCCTTAATTGCTAATAAAACTGATAATTTAATGGGTTTTGTTAACATGTGAGGGCACATGTCTACCATGATTGTAGAGAGCAATGTTTTAAAAACCGGACCGAACCGGCCGGTTCAACCGGTTCACCCGTGAACCGGTCGTTTTTTTTCGGTCCGGTTCAGTTTCGATCCGGTTTTGTTTAAAAGTTAGTATTTTTGTAAAAAATTAATGGCCATAAGGGATTAATTTGGACCACTTAAGTTGAATCACTGGTTGAACCACTGGTTGAACCAATTTGATCCGATCCAGTGTCTTGGCCGGGTCAACCACCAGTCCGGTTTTTAAAACATTGGTAGAGAGTAGAAACCAATTAATGCATAAAATTTCAAACTGTTCCTGCATTAAATTTTACATTAGTATATTCATCTCTTGAAGTTCATGATAAATTAATCTCAGATTTTTTTCAGGGACAAATTTTAAATTTGAATAAACAAAATTAGAAAAGTGCAAGATAAAATTTTAGCAGTATATAATGACACCCTTAATAGGATACTTTTTTGCTTTGAAAAGTATCATCCACGATAAATAAATAATATTTAAAAAAATATTCTTTTGTTATTAAAATAATCCTATTTTAGAAGTTGTAAAGTTGATGTCATTCAAAAATAAATAAATCAAATCACATGTTACTTATAAGTACATATATCTACTTTCCAATTAATCTGCACATAACTTTCATTAAAATTGCTGTAGGCAGTTGAAATTTTGCAGCAACTTATTTTCCATGTTCAAAGACTGGAAAATGTTAAAAGTTGACAGCAAGTTTTTATTTGGTTGGAAGAAAAAAAAAAAAATAAGGTAGCAACTTTACCTCCGTGGTGTATGAATTGGAGGGGAGAGTAATAAATAAATGAATTGACAACAACTTTAGCTCCATCATTAGGAACTTTAGCTCCATGGTGCACGAAGTGGAATTAGCTAAGAAGAAATAGTGGACCTTGATATGTACAAATGATAAATATGCATGGTGACGTTATTGTTATTTTTCTTTCCAAAGATTATTTATCTTAAAGATAATATTATTTATTTATTATAGAGGATACTTTCTAAAACAAAAAAAAAGTACTTCATTAACTATTCTTAGGGCATGTGTTAATAACATCTTATTTATGAACTAATTAAATAACATAACCTAAGATAAGAACATTTTAAGAGTTTTAAAAGGTTCACGGTTAAGCCTACATTATTTATTTAGTTTAAAAATATTAGTATATATGCACGTGTTTTACACATATTTTATAATATTTTGGAATAGCAAGTAAATCTTATTAATTTATTTATTCTTCTATAGGTAATTACATAATTATTTATATTATATTTAATGGCCAATTTAAATTTACTTTGGAAAAAAAAACTTTCAGGATGAAACATGTTTTCTCATTATATAGCAGTATAGATAATTAAAAGTATAATCATAATTATAATATAATCATCATTAATGTCCACCACCAACATTTTATATATCCAGTACCATAATAAATACTAATATCCATTATCAAATCTTATTTTAACATAGTATTTCTTTATTTTATTAGAGTATAATGTTATAAATATTAATTCTTTACAAAAATTACATTCCCTCACAAAAAAGAAGAAAAAAACTTTTCATAAAAATATATTTTACTTTTGAAAAAGTAAAAAAATAGCATAACAAAAGTTGTTAAAATATAAAATAATCTATCCAAATAATTATAAGTAAATTATTATACAACATCCCATAAAACACTTATTATGCAATAAAATAATATTAAATATACGTGCAAAGCTTGATATGTAAATTCGAGAACATAATCTTTCGACTGTGGTGTAATAATTATCTTTGTGTTTATATTAATTTTTTTAGCAATTCTTTCTATGTTTATACTATGTAACATTATTTAGCGGAACTTTTTTCCTCCATTTTACTCCAAAGTTTTCATAAGACTTATTTGATTATGGTTTAGAGGACACCAGTTAAATTAATAAAAATCAATTGTCAAATATTAAAAGAGCCCATAATTTTTCAAGATTCGTTTTATAGGCTTTGTTCAAACATTTTCTTCTTCTTTTTTCTTTTGGAACTTGAGCAATGATTCAAGGTACGTTACGATATTGTATAGCTCTACAACAGATTGGAGAGATTGGTATCAAACAAGGACAAACCAATGTATAGGCTGGGGTGTGTTAGCCCCGGGGCACAATTTTCGATAGAAAACTGAAAAAATGAAACAATTGTAAAGACAATGTTTCTAACAACACTTCAAAGAAGGTGCTTGACAGAGATCCTTGGAGGATTCTGGATTACGAAAATCTAAAAAGTTTTCGTAACAGCAGCAAACGATAGTAGTACTTCTAAAAAGAAGGTACAAATCGAATTGCCAGCAGTAGCAGCGAAGTGGATGACAGGCGAAAGATGGAAGAACAGCCTGCTGGGGTGAATGATTACCGTTGCTCAAAGCTTAATTCGTCCCACACGAACAGCTTCTAGGAACCAGCAAGTTCGAAAGAGAACTTTGGAACACTCCGCTCTTCTGACTCCTCGGATGGCGCACAGACTCCTGTACAAAAGTAGCGCTGGTGCAACGCCTTCTCTTCTCTCTCAAAGTCTGTGGAAATTCGTAATGAATTCGGAACTGAACTTGTGTTAAAAAACACTTGTTCTGTTCTT